>OY294051.1:38296664-38483066 GCA_958510825.1 Brachypterus glaber | reverse complement strand
AGAAAAATAATAAAAATAACTAATTTAAAGTAAAAACATAAAATATTACGATTCAATTCACACCTTCATCGGTAAATGTGACCTTTTGAAAAGTTTTTCAAAGTTCTAGATTGCTAGATACTCTTGGCATTTTGAAAGGAAGAGTATTATTACAAAATACCAAAAACTGATGCCTAAAAACTTAACCCCTTTATATATTTAAACATGATGAATCTATCATTCCCATAAAAAAAATCAAAATTTTAAAAGAATACTTTACATCGACTTTTAATATGGTAATAAGATTCTGTACAAAGTTAAAAAAAATACCTATTAAAATAAAAATAAGTGGAAACAAATTTTATTTAACCTAAAAACTCAAAATATACTATTTACTGAAAAGAGTATACTAGTAACAACAAAGCATTGCATATCTCCAGATCTTGTTTTTGTTTTTGACGTAATCAACATGTCTGCGTGAGTTCGGAAGAGAGACGAAAGACCGGCAATTGTTTAGAAAGAGGTAGAGGATATAATAACTCGAGATCAACGTGGCTCCAGCATGTAAGCGCTGATGTTTCTCTATAAAGGCCTACTGTGTTTTTATATTTTCTATAAGCCTTTGAAATTTTATACGAGGGCAATACCAAAAGTTTATTTATACTTTATTGAAGAGAGCTTATCCTCAGCTAGTGGCTGGTTTTTCTTTAATGAAAAATAGTATGTTACTTTTACGAAAACTAACTACGAATTGGGCCCAGGAAATTTTAATTTCCCACACTAAACAAATTAATTTTATGTATTGTAGATAGTGGCCAGCAGATCTCCCGATTTAACATCTAGCGATTTCAAATTTTCTGAAAAAAAAAACCATTACATAAACCCAGTAAACAGAAGGGTCTATTTTTTTGTTAAAACATTTTAACAAAAAATAGATCTTTGTGTTTAGTGAGAACCCTCAAACATTTAATTGATCATTGGTTCTAAATAGTTACGCGTTCAGAATATAAAGTAGATATCCTCCAGAAATCCATGTTTTTAGAAATAGTAGAAATTAAGCACCCGGTATAAAAGTATACAACTGTGTATTTTAATGGTTTCGCTTTTCAAAGTATTTGTACTTCAAAAGAGTGGTATCGGATTTCTAAAAATAAACTAGGGAGGCTTAGAAATAATCTGACAATAGGGTATTTAAATCCTACAATATGATAGCGATATTCTTTGTGTTATTTTCATGGCTAATTAGGTTTTAGTGGTGGGATTTTGTCGTTTCTGTTAACGGTTAATCCAAAATTCGTTTGGGTAATCATTTTACATCGTAAAAATAAAATAAGTTTTGAATTTATGAACATAGAACTATAGTTGCTACTGTTTTGTATACAGTGAAGTCAAAGCAGCCTATAATTATAGATTATTTAATTAAATGGAGTGCCCCCATATGGAATTAATGACCGTCAATTCAGTTTGCAAACATACAAGAAGTAATTTTGACGTCAGTATAGTTATGAAAGAAACTATAAATGGAATATCAAAATTTAAAAGCAATTCGTTTTTTTTTTACTAAATTAGAATAAATCTCTAGTCACATTCGATTAATATTATCTTAATTTTTATTTAATTTATTTTTATGGTTAATTAGGATTTGGTGGTGGGATTTGGTCGCTTTTGTTAACGGTTAATCCAAAATTCGTTTAGGTAATCATTTTACATCGTAAAAATAAAATAAATTTTAAATTTAAGAAGTATAGTTGCTACTGTTTCGGATACAGTAAAGTCAAATTAGCCTATATTTATGAATTGTTTAATTAAATGGACTGTCCCTATCAATGAACTCTAGTTCCTATATGTAGCATAGTCAATTATTACTAGATGAAATTAAGGACCTGCCAGTTCAGTTTGCAAATATACAAGAGTTAGTTTTGACATCCGTATATAATTATGAAAGAAACTATAAATGAATTCTCAAAATTTCCAAGCATTTAGTTTTTTTTACCAAATTAGAATCAATCTCTTGTCACATTCGTTTAATTTTTTTCTTAAATTAAAAAACTCATCGACCGTTAAAATTTTCAAATTTTGATTGGACCCACATGGGAGACTATTGAAAAAGCCGGAAATGAGTGATGGATTTTGGATAAATGCCACAAAGTTAACAAATAATTTTATGTTAGGTCAGACTAAATTAAATTTTATTATGTGGGGCAGACACTAAAAATAAAGATCTAAGTTAAATTTTTGTCTACAAAAATTATTACTTTTTGATTTCATTATTTTATGATAAAATGATACAGGAAACACTGCTTAAAAGGAAGTTGATTAAAATATAGTTCACAACACTAACATTTATTTAAACAAAAACTAGAACAATTCCGTTATAAATCATAATAAACTCAATTTTTTATAATGCTCATATCAAAATTTTGTTTGCACGTTCCTTAAGTTGTTTGTTTCACAAATATTTTTTGATTACATTTAAAATATTTCAAAATTTATATAGATTCTCGTAATTTCCTGAATAACTTTTGAACGTCTTAACATTTATGCTTCAATTTATTCCTAATCCTTTGATTGAAACCTTCTTTTAATAAAACTGTAAATTTAAATTTTTCTTATTGTATTTTCTGTAAAAATTTACTATTTTAAAAATATATTTATTGATTAAAAAAAGATTAAAGACACAGTTTTTGGCATACGATACGAATAAAATCATCAAAGTACGAGATTTTACATCAAAAGTGTGTGAAAAAATAAATACACTTTTCCACGATGAAAGATAAAACTGCTTGAATTATTTTCGAAACAGTTTGAAATAATAAACATTTCTCTAGCGAACGCATTTTCTAGTTTCAAAGTAATATGAAAATAAATCAAAAAAAAATACCGATTTTTCGAAATTTGTTATTTTTTTGGAGCCAAGATTCCTATTGTCAAATACACTATATATAAAAAAAAAACTGTTAATCCGCTAAATCTCAAAACTAATATTATCAAATAATACACTATGATAAAAATTAACAACATTAGAACGAGTTTTCGTATTATTATCAGTACCCCATATTTCCAGTTATAGTCCAGTCTTTAGGTCAATAAAAGAGACTTTACCCGGAAATAATTCAGGGAGTTTTGATTTTTGGTTTATTGGGTAGGGTCTAAGGTCGCAAATAAAAAATTAATTTTGCGACGTTGAACTCAATTTGGAACTGTCATTTTTTTAACGTATTTTTCATAAAAAAATGGATTTTTCAAAATATCTCAAGATCGGTGCATCCTAGGACAAAAAACGTTCTCAATGAAAATAAAGAGGACCAAATTTACAAAAAAAATTGTTTCATGTGTTTTACTGTAAGACTTATAGATAATTCACGGCACCGCCTTAAAAGTTACACTATACGTTTTTAGATTTTATTTTTTATTTTTTTTTTGAAAAACCATAATTTTTCTTTTTGACTCTGGTATGAAGGTTTTTTATGCTTAATACAATAGTGTTTTCCAATCAAAAATCGGTTTACTCGAAATAATGGGGCACATATTTGCGAGGTTAAACCCTACCCAATAAACCGAAAATCAAAAACTCCCTGAATTATTTCCAGGTAAAGCCCCTTTTATTAACGTGAAGACTGGACTATAACTCGAAATGCGCCGGGTACTGATTATTATAAAAGAGGCCCGTAGCCAGTAAAAAGTATAGAGGTGGTCATGAGATTACAAGAGGCGAAAACAAAAAAATATTATTTAATCCGAGGGGGCTCGGCCCCCCTGACTACAAACCTGGGTCCAATACTTCATTATCACCACATCCTGCATAATTTCAAAGGAAAAGGAAAATAAATCATTCTTCTAAATAATAGGGAACCGATAATTACGAAACAAATGAATATAAAATAAAGGTGAGCTAATATCGAGCAACCCTATCATTATTTTGAAATCATCTCATGTGGCTAATAGTATATAATGCTAGAATGTGCTGTTGTGTTTCTAAGAAAAGTATTAAAAGTCGCTTCCAGTGAAGACAGCTCAAAAATTGCTTTGTTGTATTCTTGAGAAGCTACAAGGGAATTTATTATTTAACATAAAATCGGTAAAATCAATATCCATCTCAGATGTGGATAGTTTACGTAATAAAAAATACTTAAGTCGGTGCCAATTTCACCATTCCCTAAATAAATTACTAACAATTATTTTTTTAATATTTTATTATTGTTTGCTGTCCAAGCCGAACCACCTCATGAATGCCCTCTTTAAGTTGCAAAAAGTCACACGTCGAATTGATAATCTCCTCCTTTTTGGAAGTCGGGTAAAAATAAAGGAACATTGAAAAGATCATCTATAGCGAAATGACCATGGCTCACTTATTTTGATAGGAAATAGTTTGAAAAGAGACTCAACGTTTCTATGGACTATTATCTGAAATCAGTTTCAATCTATATTTTTAGTAACTACGTTATTATTTATGGGGTACCGCAAGGCTTCATCATAGTGCCACTATTTTTCGCACTTATATTAAATAATTTTTATCATAATTTTAGCCTTGCTGTTTTTTAGGAGTCGCTATTTTAACATGTTTAAAAAGACTTTCTTTTTACTTAAGCGTATGCACCAACATGCTTACGTGGTTGAAATAGATCCGATCTATACTGGGTTATATAGATATTTATTCCTCTTTGTCTTCGCAAAATTTTATCTATAAAGTGTTTCGTTTATGGGGTACCACTAAAATTTGGTTTAAAATTAAATTATTTTTAGTATAACTATTTTTAACTTTTTTTAATTTGTTTATAAAATAATGTCATAATTTACTTTTTTACTTGCAGTGTTGATCTGTCTTAATCCGGCTCTGCGTAAGGGTATTCAAAATATAAATATTCATTCCTCTTTGTCTTCAAAATCATACTGCATGAAAAATTGATAATTTGCTCGCCATGATGCTATTATAGCATAACATATTAAATAATGTAATTTGAAGAAATTACACAGATTTTTTTGAGAAGCGTGAAGAAACTGCATTGTTGTAAACCTAGCTGGTAAGTTGGGTGGTATAGTTCCATCTCTTTTCATACCTTTGATGGTTTTAAGCCGACTTTTAACATGCTTTTAGTTTTAAATATTAATTTTTCGCATTGAAAAATATTTCATTTAGTTTTAAATCGTTACAAGAAACTAAAATAAAAATCTTCTACAGTAGTTACTTTACAACTAAAAGTTAGTAGTTGGTAGTACTTCACAAGTAAAAAGTCTAATAGTTAAAAATGGAGTTGCTTTTCTTACTTACTTTTTTACACCTCAAAAAAAAAAATTGAAAAAAATAAAAAATATATGATCGAGTAGATAATTTTATTATATTTCAAATGTGTGACACACCACCTCCTTATTTAAAAATATCCCCCCTTGCCCTTCTGCCTCGAATGTGCCCCCTAAATATATCAAACATATACAAAAAACAATTTGGATTGTTATTATCGTGTTCTAAATTTCATGTTGACTTTTGATACGCACGGGATAGATTTGGTAGCAGTTGGTAAAACGATTTAAGAATCGTTTTTAAATATTTCTTTTGATAATTTGGTTAAGCCACATCCAGAGGCTCGCATAACTGGCATAATACATAATACGATGCCGTGATTGGCTTGATGTACCTTGTGCGCAGGCTTATAGTATTTTTTGAATTTTATTTTTATAAATAATATTAACTTAATAAAAAAACATGAACACTTAAGTAATCATCTTTTTTTTAATATTTAGTCGGTAATTGCAATAAAATTGAAATGTTATCTCAAAGTGCTAAAATACAATAAAATCAGGTGTGTACTAGTCGGCAAAAATGACTTTGAACGCGTCGTATCTATAGACGGCATATGCCGACAAAGGGAATTAATATATTGATAGTTAATATCATCATGTGTCGGCTATGAACACATGTATATTTATTGTTTGCATTTCGTTGTTATTTTATTTACTTTTGACACATTAGCTTGTATGTCTATATGATTTTTTTAAAGTTTTTTTTTTCATACGGGAAAGGACTTTATATTTACCACTTAAACATGTTAAGCTGTAGATAAATTAAACAGTTTTAAAGCAATTGTTTTCTCTCTAAATATAAGGAACTCATCCACTTCATATTTACAAAATTTGCAGAACTCTGTAATCATAAAAATCGTTACTAACGATTCTTAAATAACCTTTTTACAAAACTGCAATTCCAAGAGAAAAAATGATAAACCTTTAGAAATCCCTATACATTTTTTTTTAACTCAACCTTTCAGTATTACATTCAAGATTAATTAGTTTTTTTTAATCCTGTACTCGCTCGAAAGTAAAAATAGTCATGTTTAATCTTTAAATCTTCTTTCCAGCTGCTACTGAAATTATAAAACGCTTAAATGTTAAATTTATTCTCAGTGTGCCGCAAGGATCAGCCTTAGGACCACTAAAATTCGCATTAAATTTAAACTATTTTTATCATTAAGTCAACCTTGGTATCTCAGCCGACTTTATAGTTTTTAAAATGCATATTAATGTCTAATTAATGAATATTAACCATAGGATAATTATAACTAATGGTTTTTTAAAAGAATTTATTAATTTTATTTAATAGCTTTGATAGAATGGAAAAACGCTGGTTCTTTTTACAAATATGACAAAAAAACGTAAAAGTAAGAAAAAAAACACTTGCTGAAATCAGAAAACCATATTTTTACCTGATATTTCGATATTATCAAAATTTAAAACGTATTTATGGTATACCGCAAGGCTTCATAACAGGACCACTTAAATTCGCATTAAAATTAAACTATTTTCATCATCATGACAACCTTGATGCCAAAGCCGACTTTATAGTTTTTACTATTTTTAATTAATAAACATTAGGCAATAAAATAATTATAAATTATGTTTTTTAAAAGGAATTAGTTAATTTTATTTAATAGCCTTGCTAGAAATAATAAAAAAGCTATTTCTTTTTCCGAAAATGACATCAAGATGGAATTTGTCTCGAATATATATTTCTGAAAGCACTCATGGTACATTAAATAATAATAGTAGAGTAGTGTAGTCTACCATGGGATGCCCATTATGGGTCTTTCCTTTTCTAGAGTGTCATTCCAACTCTTAATGCCGACATTTTTATAAAATTACTTTATTTTTATAAAATTGCTTTATTTTTTTTGTCAGTAAAACTTTTTTTTTTGACCATTCTAGTTTTTTTTGTTCTAGGCCGATAATTATGACTAACCTTATGACGAACCCTTTACTTTAGGGCGTCTGACAACGCTATTGCCCGAAAATTTTTGTCAGACAAGGTTACCACTTGGTTTTAAATATTTTTATTTTATATGAAAAAATCAGCTGTAAGGTGCTAAATGTTATGACGTCATAACTTTACCATTTTAGGTTTGGACTTTTTATTTTATGACGTCGTAACATTTAGCACCTCACAGATTTTTTCAGGATCGTTTAATAAAAATATTTAAAATCAAGTGGTAACCTTGTCCGACAAAAATTTTCTGGCAATACCGTTGTCGGACGCCCTAAAGTTAAGGGTTGGTCCCAAAAAAAAAGCCCCGCTACCGAGAAATTTCTTATGTAAGAAGTTGTTTGACATAAAGAACAAATATACAAAGTCTCAACGGTGAGGTAATAAAAAAAATCTACTGGGCGTGGGCTCCCGGAATAAAAGGTTTTTCGTGTTTTTTATACTTCTTAACTCGGTGCAGTGCAATCACATTGATATTTTTCAGATAACTGATTCTTTTTTAAGTTGATTTACCTTTTGACTATTTGGATTTTATATAGAAAAACATCAACAATTATTATAACCAAATTTTATTATCTTAACTATAACATACTAGTATGGTTTGAAGAGTGTTGTTTAAATGACGTCATAGTTAGTTGGTAAAGTAAAAGTAAAATCTTTTTCGAGGTTAAAAAGTTGATTGAGTTGTTTATTTTGCGATATTTGAAATTGAGAACCAAAAATGAGGTCTACAAGGAAAAGATTAGGCTTTTCCTAACTTTGCAAAAACATTTTTGCATAAAGATTATAAATTACTTTTATTTAACTCGTTTATCGTATCTATATTATCCACGAATGATATCTGACGATTATTTAAAATAATATCAATAGAATTCATTCTTGCCGAGATTCTTGCAAAAGTGGCAAAACAATCTTTTACGCAAAAACACTAATCTCTTCTTCGTCGAAAAAATATGATTCGGAAAGGACAGAAATATGATAGAAAAGGATAGAAATACTTACTATGCGAGCAAACCACCTAGGGGTACATGGTTACTAAGAATAGTAAGTGTGACGTCATTGTTTGTTGTAGTTTAAATAAAATGTGTGTAGTATGCTGTTCTTCATACTAGTATGTTATAGTTTCGATAATAAAATTTGGTTTATAATTATGGCATGTATAGTTTAAAACATTTATACCACGAATGGTTCAAAGTTACACGACGTTATACTAAGCGTTGGTGAAGTCTGATATTTTTTTGCTCAAAGGATTTTTTCTGGACATCCACGATTTTTAATTCTCTACTGGGAAGCAATAACTTCTGTCCTCTCAAAACCATGTAATTACACGAAACATCTTGTTTTTTTCTGTGTTCCGACATAATTCGGGCTCGGGAACGCCCCTAATATTCAGCCGCCGGCCATTCCTCACCTGTACGCAACTAATTACAAGGCGGCTTGATCTGAAGGCGCCTACCTCTACGTTGATTACCCTGATGCAATCCCCCCGCTGACCCCCGCCCCGATGCCTCGGTTCCCATCGTGACGGTTCTCGGTATATGCGTGCGGGTACGACGAGTGGTACCACTTTGCGGAATATATGGTTCCTTTTTTCGAAAAAGAAGAAAACTTGCACACAGTTTTAAAGAGATTCTAGGACGATATATATTTTTTATAATTATTATTTTTTGCACCCACAAATTGGAAAACAGGCCTGCAGGTGGTAAAACAATTAATTGTATAAGATTATCTACAGATTTTGACCAGAGATTAGGGTACTTGGTCCACCTAAATCTCAATATTCCATTTTTTGCAAAAAAATTTCTTTGGTTTATTTTTTTTTACAAGAACAATGACTGCATTTTCTTCAAATAGTGCGAAAAAGGTTCATTCAAAGTTTAAGCATTTAAAAATAACCTATTTTTTTTTTTTGTAATAATACATGTTTGTACGATCTATAAAACGTTTTACTTATGGTAACCGCAAGACACAGCCACAGGACCACTAAAGTTCGCTTTGAAGTTAAACTATTTTCACAATCATGTCAACCTTATCAATTTTAAACAAATCAGACGAGATAAAGAAACAACATCTTTTAATAGTTTTAACTTAATGCTTCCGCATGCAACTTATACAACCTATAAAAGGTTTTATTTAGGGTAAACCACAAGGTTCAGCCACAGGACCACTACAATTCGTGTTAAAATTAAACAATTTTTTATCATTATGTCAACTTTATCAATTTAAAAAAATCAGACATAATAGAGAAACAAAATCTTCAAATTGCTTTTACTAAATGTTTTATTTCTGGTATACCGCAAGGTTTAGCCACAGGACCACTACCATTCGTATTAAAATTAAACTACTAATGGGACTTTTTAATGTGGTATGTTAGATATACCTTCGACTCTTTCGCATCCTCTACGGCATGAGCAACAAAAATATGACGCAGGATGTTATTAAACTACGGGGGTGATCTTTATTATAAGCACTTATAGTTGCAGCTGACATCCTTCAAAAAAATCCAAATTCATTTAATGGAAGGTTCATATTTAGACTTACTCCCTTAAAATCGTTCTATAGTCTTTTTAGTTGTACATGTGCTTTTTAAAGTAAGACCATTCAATTTCAGAGATTTTTATTTTAAGAAAAACGGTAAAAATGATAAACTACTTGTGCACAATTCAATGGTGTTTCAAAGGCTAAAAGCAAACCGCAGGCTAATTCATAAGAAAATTTTAAATATTCATCTTAAAAAGGCCAAAAGTCATATCAAGTGGGACATTTTTACATTTTCCTTAAAATTTTAGAACTTATCAATCTATCCGCACGACAAAAATTAAGTTTGTGTACTTGCCTTGATTAATATTTACAGCGGTATTTTTGTATTTACCCTCGTATACCATCTACAAATCTGATTTATAATCATTTAGTAGCTAATTATACCCATAGGTCGATAAATTTAGTTTTAAAATTTTAATTGTTGAATACATTAATGTAGTTCTTTTTTATTTCTCTACATCTAAGCCTTTTATTTTTTCTCTTTCTTTGAACTCTCGAACAAATTCATTAACATCGAGTACCCTATGGGCAGTACCTACGCTGTATATCATTTATATTGTTCTTTTTTCTTTTTGTAATCAAAGTACTACAACGGATATTATGTAGAGTACAAATCACAAAATAGTAGTACCATACATCTATGAAATTAAGAATCACACAGCATTAATTTTCTTCTTTTAAATAAAGGGTTGGTAGTACCATATCGCAATTAAATCTAGGAATAGTAGTACCGCACTACTACTAAATCCGTAAAAAATATTTGATATATTGTAGTATTATTTATATTTTTTCTTTTTGTATTTTAAGTACAAATCAAAAAATGGTAGTACCGTTTGTCTATCGAATTAAGCGACTGTGGTACCGTACTGCTATTAGGTAAATCAAGATATTGTAGTACCGTATTACTACTAAATCAGCGAAAATAATTGTCTGTCTGAAATTCGCAGATTATTTGATAATTGTAGATAAAACTCAATTTTTAATAGTAATTATATACCAAGGTAGAGAAGACATTTTTTATAGCCGAGCGGATTTAAGAGTGCGAGGCTATAAAAGTCTTCTCTACCGTAGTTTATATATAGTTTACCGTAGTTTATATATAGTTTTTTCACTACTAGCACTATTTAACTATTTTTGTTCAAATAATAAAATAAGTTATTAACAGAAATGATATTTCTTAAAATTTTCATAAAAATCAAGCAGCCCTGATCAGTGACATTTTCTCAAATAAATACTTTGAACTGACGTTTAAAAATTTAGATGTTTTTTAATTTTTTTCATAATATTTAGCTAATTATTGATTGTATTAATTGGTAATAATTATAATTAATTATATTTAATAAATAAAAAGTGATTTAAAGCTATTTTCTTGGGTTTAATTAGTAAAAATTGCACAAAGAACTGAATATAAAACGAGGTGAGCTAAATTCGTAGAATCTACAACGTAAATCAAGGCAAACCTACATACGTGAAATTAGGCAAACCTACATACATAAATATCAAACAAGGGTGATATAAAAATATCGAACTAGTGTGATATGAGGCGTTTTTTGAAGAACAAAAGAGTGCTAAATGTCATTTTCATAAGGGATCGTAGGAAAAATACTAATCATCACTTGATTCACATTGTTATGTCTGAAGTCTGCCTACCTATCTCTCGGTGTAACTAATATGTTTTTTTTTTGTTACGGTACATAAAGGTTACTCAGTAGCAATGAAAGTATCTATGTGTATAAAAAAATAAAAAACATGATAAAAGAGGAACCTGATACATTGTATCGTTAGAAATCACCGTAAACTTAAGGACGGAAATTTTCTACCTAGAAATCCCTCTGGGGGTTTTACAAATAATAAGTTATGGACCCAGAAACACACCGACAAAGAATAATCGTACCTACCATGTTTTTATGACAGTTTTTCGTGTTTTTTGCCCTTAAATAAAGACCAATAATGTAAATATACCTACTTAAAATTCTTATTATTTACGTAAAAAAACATTTTTTTTCTGACAAAGATTGCTATAGTCGGTGGACTTTTGGTTAGTTATACCTTAGGTAGTAGTAGTACTAAACTACGCAAAAGTCCAACTAAAAAAATTATTTAAACACGTTGGTACAGTTGATTTCAACAAAACTGGAAAAGTGGGGTTAAGTAAAATTTCATTTTTTCCATAAAATTTAGTTGTGTGAATGTGGATTATTTAAATGGGGTTATGCCTGTTTGAAAAATAAGGTTAGTTTAACCATGTCAAAAATCATATGTTATTCTATGCATTTGTGTTTAGTAAATACTATTTGGATTTTGAAGCGTATTTCTATTGTTAATTACTGTATTTCTGCTCTAAAATATCCCTATTCTAAAATGTCTATTAATAAATTCCCTTATCAATATATTTTGTATCTAATAAACTTGTTTTAAATACCTTTATTTTTAAAAAACACTACTAGTATATTGGTCACCTACAACTAGGTATTCCTCATAGTTCCTTAATTTAAAAATTATAATTATGGGTTTTACACCAGTATTCTTCGAGTATTCTTGTTTTTCTGCTTTATCTCTCCCAAGCGCAAGCTTATTGTGAATTTTTTATGTTTATTACTAATTTCAATAAACATTATTATTATTAATTTTTAAATACACCAACATTTTTTGACTTTGACATTGATGTGGCAATAACAATATTGATACTAAATTTATTAACAAGTAAACAAATATTTGTCAAATGAAAGATAGTTCACAATGTAATTTGTTTTTTATAACCCCACTTTTCCAGTTTTGTTGAAATGAACTGTACAAATAAAATGTTACTATAATATATTCATTTTTTCTGTTACAGCTTTCTGCATATGAACCATTTCTGACTCACAAATGTTCCCCCTACATTCGTCTGTTCATCTGCTCCGTTTTCATGCCTTTATGCTCCGAACACGTTCCCGGACCAATCGCAGCCTGCAAAGGGCTGTGCCACAAAGTGAGGGATGATTGCACTTTGGCCTTGGAAAATATGGGGTTGCAGTGGCCTCAAGAACTCAATTGTACAAGGTAAGCAAAAAAATAGTATATTACATAACGAGTGCGGAAACGTTGCGGAACGCTGCAAGAAATAAACTTTCTCACAAGTTATGTACACTATTTTTCCTACGACCCAACAAAATAAAAATATTTAAAATAAATATTATTTTCTGTAAAAAAAACAAATAATATTATAATTATTTAAAATTAGATTGAATAAAATTAAGGAACTGCTGCAGCTTTGCTAAAATTCCCGAATTTGTATGCGTTAACCTTGATATATTAATTCAAGTTTACCTTGGTCTCTTTCGTCTGTTTTCTTATGTTAGACTTTGACAGTTAAAGTTAGTTAGCTTTTGTTCATTTTAATTGTTGTTATCCCATCAAAATTAAAACGATTTATGATTCAGAATTATCGTAAATAATAAAAAGTGGAAAAATATATTATATCCAGATACATAAAAATGAAATTGTAAAACGGTAAATATCTAAAAAAATCGTAATAGATTTGCTTTTACGCACATTAGTAAAAAGTCAATAAATAAAAAATGTCCACTGAATCCCAAGCTTGAAAAACAAACTCAAGAAACGTTTGAACGTTTAAACATTGGGAAGGTTACTGTAAGAAAAAGCACTAGTAACCGTAGTGCTTTTTCTTTGGTTTTAGCTACCATAGCTATCCGGCCACTTTCGTGATCATCTTTTTAACATGATTATACAAATCTGACATTTTCCATTTTCTTTTCAGATTTCCTGAGCCCCCCGAGTTATGTATGCAACAACCTACGGAAGAAAACGATCAAATTGTAACTGGAAACTACATTAATCCAGAAGACATATTGTTCAAACTAAAAAGACCCTACTACAATTTCAAAAGCAAATGTGTGTCTTTTGGAAAGCACAAGAAACCGTTCCAGAAGCAGGAAATCGAGACTTTTGAAGTGAGAATAATTTTTTTTTTGCAAAATAAACATTGTTATCTCTCGATATGTTTGTCCTTAAATTTCTGAAAAAAGATAATATTTTTAAAATACGGTAGCACTATTTTACTATCCATTAAATCTTAACAGACGAATATGGAAAAGCCTTTTAACGTTTTTCATTTTTATATACAAAAAAAACATTTCTCAAAAATAAATGTCCGGAAAGTATTTGACCACGATAACTTAAGAATGCTTTGAGATAAAGACCTGAAACTTGGATCATAAGTTTCTTACCCAAAATTATTTGTTGGAAATGTTTCTGGTAAAAATCGGTGTGGGGAAAGGGCGTAAAAAAAATAAATTAAAAAAAAAAAATCTCGAAAACACTTAACATTGTGTTTTCTTATTTTTCAGGTTTGGGTTGCAGTATGGTCAATAATATGCCTTGTTTTCACCATTTTTGCCCTGTTGACGTTTTTGATTCAACCCAGAAGATTCAGATGGCCGGCCCGGCCCATCTTGTACCTGATTTCCTGCGGATTTATAACCTCAACTATATATTTAATACGTTGGGTCGAAGGACCATACACGTGTAAAGGTATGTAAAAAAACTGTTTTATATCACCCTTTATAAAATAATACAGGGTGTCCCAATAATATAAAGTTAAAACTTTAAACATTAAAAACGATACATTGTTAAAATTATGTTAAAAAGCGACATAAAAGTCAAAAATAATATCACATCGACCTTTTATCCAAATTTTTGTATATACACACGTTTCTACTGGTTTAGGTTTAATCAATTTTTGTAAAACTTTAAATTTCAAAGAACTACCCTGTATAATAAAATCATACAGGTTCGCCCAAAAAAGCAATATTTTTTTCTAGTTTTAACTTATTTTTTTATTGCAGATGACTCAACATTGGAGAAACCCAGCGAAAGTTTGTCCTGTGTTGCCATATCTCTGATCCTACTTTTCTGCGACATTGCCTACTCACTTTGGTGGTGCGTTTTTTGCTTTGTATGGTTCCTTAGCGCTTCAAAGGAATGGTCGACCGAAGCAATTGAGAAAATATCAACTAGATTACATACTTCAGTTTGGATTCTAAGTGCCTTTCCCATGTTGACAATTTTAATTTCAAACAACATTAATATAAACGATTTATCGGGTTTTTGTGAGGTTAGAAACATGCCACTGATCATGTTCCAACTTGTATTTATAGTAATAAGCATATTTTTAAGTATTGTCACAACTATGGCGTTAAAAAACGTACGTAGAACTCTGTTACAGGCGGGCAGACCGCCGCTAAAACTCGAACGTTTGTTCTATAGACTTTTAATTATTAGTTTCGGTATTTGTTTACCTCATTTGCTGTATTTATTAAGTCAGTTTTACGATAGTTTTGAGTTTGCACTGGTCAAGTTAGTTTTAAGAAACACTAGTATTATTTTTTCGACTTTGTGGGTTTATTCGCCTAAAACTTTTAAAACTTGGAATAGTTTACTGATGAGACCGTTTAGAAAGAGCGAAACTATATCCCAAGCGAATATTATTACGGAGAAAAAGAAGAAAACTTTTTTTTGGTCTCTGTTTCCAAAAATATTTAAATTACGAAACAGTAATAATAATTTACCGGCAACTAACGCACCGTTAATGCCTGTAACCAAAGTCTAAAATAGCTGCTACAATATACGGAGAGAAATTTTGAGTACAAGTTGACGTAAATGTCCAGTAAATGCGGGACAGAATGAAAATAGACCAAATACTTAAAATTACAATTATATTTTATCGGCACCAAAAAAAATCTTTGGGTGTTATTGTGTGCCGTGTTTACGGGAATTCCAGAGTAATTTTTACTAAAAAAAAATATATATCCAGGTATCAGCGTTACTGCCAAAAATAACCCTTATTAGTCTAAGAGCTGGTGACCATTTTTATTTCATTATTTGCTCCCAGCTGTATTTTATATATGTCTTAAAGTACATTCAAATTAAGCTATTTGCAAGTCGCCAGGTCCTGGATTGGGTTCCTTTGGATGCTAGAAGGCCCAAAAAGGTGGTGGAATGGGGTGCCCGAAAAATATATTTTTAACTTACCGAGTCAAACACATTTATTACATCTAGATTAGTCTATTTTCACAGTTTTAAACAATTATTTAGTAGGACAAGGGGTTAAAAAAGGCTTTAAAATTACATATGTCAATAATGAATTTTCATTTAATCAAAATGTCATTTCATAAATTATTATTTCTTTAAAAAATTAAGTATTACATATGACAAAGGCACTTTTTAAAGACTTTTCTTAACCCCTTGGCCCCAGAATTATTGTGTATAACTATGAAAATAACTTAATCTGATTGTAAATGAAATGTATATGACTCGGCAAGTTAAAAATAGATTTTTTGGTAGCTAATTGCCATAGCTTTTGGAGCTTCTAGCACCCAAAGAAATCGGATCCGGAACCTAGCAATTTAAAAACGGCTTAATTTGAATGTACTTTAAGACATATATAAAATTCAGCGGGGAGTAAATAATGAAATAAAAATGTTTACCAGCTCTCTGACTACATTTCTTGCTTAAGTTTAGCCTAAAACCGTATAGGCGCTAAGTGACAATCAAACCCTTTTTAAGGAAGTTAAAAAAATGTTCCAGAGCTTTACTTCAACTCATTATGGGTACATACTTATGTTTTGTAAATAGGTATATTTAAAAAAAAAACGTTGGGCTTAATAAGTCCCCATTTGGGGGGGGGGCATTAAAATCCATTTACTTAAAAAAAAATCGTTAGTTTTTTAACGATAAGTCTATTAGTTTTAAGAATATGGTTTCCAACTCGCAGGCACGGACTGGCCATTCTGACCAAGAGCCTTTTGGTAGTCAAATGGTCAAAATGCATTTTTTTTGTTAATTTTTTTTAATAATCATAACATATGTGCTCACACAAAATATAAAAAATACATAAAATGATTTCTCTTTGAAGAGGAATCGTTTTATGTAGTTATGAAGCTTCAGGTACCTTTTTAGTGGCTACTCACATATAGATATTACCAGGGGCGTCTTCATCACGGACAAGTCTGAGACTTACCCGGGGCAGCCGTTTTTATGGGAGTCAAATCCGAGGAGTGATTCACTTCGGAGTAGTTTTTTTTAGTTATCTAAATTTTCTCAAAGTTGACCTTTTTTAGTTGTCATCAAAAATTTCTGCCAGGGGTTGGGCATAAAAAATAGAGGATTTGTCATTTTTGGTCATTTTTTTATTTGATTTTTTTCATCATAGGGGGAGCGGCTGTTTTTCAAGTTGGCCCGGGCGGCCAAAAGCCTAGAGACGTCCCTGGATATTACCACAGATGTAGCTATGGATGGAAACACCAAACTTTAAAATTGGTTTGGTTGAAATCCAGCTGGGGCCAAATTAGCCCAGTACGGGCCTGCATTTTTTTCCAAGGGAAAAACATTTTTTTCTAGGGAGTAAAAAAATCTTTGTGTCTTTAGGGTGCAAATATGTAATACTTTCTGTCACTAGGGAGGTAAAAAATACTTTTTTACCCAAGGGTTTGGATGTTGGGGGCCCATGTGATTTATTTTTTGATGTTTTATGGTTTAACTTTTACCCCCAAATATTTTTGTCTCCATAAATCGTGGACGTTTGGTCACCCTAACCCAGGGGGGTAAAAATTATTGTTTTATCAAACGCACAAAACAACCAGTTCTTTGCAAACCTTGCCCTAGAAACCAGGGCCAGCCTTTGCATTTCGGCGCCCTGAAGCAGCCTTAAACTGGGCCCCCCGAGCAAAAAAAAAATTGAGCACTGACTCGAAAAAACGCCCCTCGGCGGTGGCCCTCTAGGCTCGCGCCCTGAAGCAGAGGGTTCACTTGGTTCATACAAAGGCCGGCTCTGCTAAAAACATCCCTAACTACTCAATTCAGGAATATTTGTTACTAAGAAAATGGTCCCTTTTCCTTTGAACATAGTTTTTCTCTCGTTTTTTTCTACTAGTATATCAAAAAATATTGTGATTTCATATTTTTTGTGCCTTTTCAGTGTTTTATGTAAGATATTTTGTATTAATATTTATTGTTAGGCTTAAATTAATCCTGTGATATTAGAATCTAAGTTTTTTTATAAGATTGTACAATATTTGTCGTTTGAAAGCGTATTTTTTTTGTACTAATACAACTCTATTTTATAAATATGTACATTTTAAAACTAAATAAATTATTTTATAAATTACTCACCACTTTTAATCACCAACCATCACCAATTCTGCAAGTCTTTAACACGTTTTTACACTAAAATACTTGATTCAACAAGTTCTTCGGTGCACAAAACACAAAAACCGACGGCGTCGATCCGACGCTTACAATAATACTGCTGGCGACATCTATTTTAAAACTTTAAACAACGTAAAGAAAACTTTAAAATAATTTACTAGCGGCATCTAGTTTAAAATTTCAAAGCTTTCAGTTAAACGCTGCCATGCGGCATAAATTGAAAACAAACGTTCCAGAGCCATCTTTTGTAAAAAGTTGTGGCGCCATCTTGGCTTCTAATGTAGTGTTTATGGTTTAAAAATTGTAATTAAAAGTGATTTTTTCATATTTATTTAATGAAAAACGTTTATTTAACAAGTTAAAGAATCTACATTATTGGTGAGTAGTATAATAATATAATTATTCTGGTGAAAACAATTATAATCAACACTTCTATTGCTGGGGTTTATAAAACCTGATAATTACATGTTAAAACATGTTTTTCTACAAATATTATGCAATTTTAATTATAGTTACCGTTATTTCTATTCTTTTTTTGCATTGGCAAGATTGTGCATGATTTTAAGGTTAAACACGAAAAAGTACAAAATATAAATTTGGACCACAAAAAACATATATCCCTACTACACTAGAGTGCAGTAACTCAATTTCGTCGGCTTAGCGTATTAAGCCGCTAACTCCTTTTGACCAAACTTTACAGGAGACGAAAAAAACCTTATAATTGTTTCTATAATTATTGTATAACAAAAAGAAAAATCCCGTTTCTTTATTAGCGTGTTTAATTTAAATTAATTTGAGCTTGATTTTTATTGAATTAAAAAGGATCTCGAAATGGCAGGTTTTCTGTCTTTGAGACAAATCCCCATCAAAGAGTTGGCAGGTTTTAGGTAAAGTTTTTTCAAAAAATAAAGCAATTATTGCAAAGGTTTTTATTTTAGCAAATTAAAGTACAAAATACTGTCTTCAACATCAAAAAGCAATCATTTTAAAAATAAAAACCTTTGCAATAGTTGCTGGAAGTGGCGGAGTTAGCAGCTTTTCGACTAGCATCATGTAAAAAGTTATATTTGGGAAAAGGTTAGAGTTGCCTGTTTTTTGCTGATGGTGTAACTATGTGCCCTTTTTTGAACGGTATTAAAAACGACAATTCGTCCAAAAGTGGAGTTAGCAGGTTAACACTCTGAGCCGACGATTTGTCGCCTAGCGACGTTTTGACGTAATTACAACTCTGATGTAATATTTTGAAAATGCTGCTATGAGACAAATGGATAATACTAATACTACTTTCTAGTGTAGTAGGGCAGTATAGCTCAAAATAAGTATTTTGAGTACTAAATTTTTGTATTGATTAAGACTGTCATGAAATAGTTTTATAATAATATATAACAAAATTATCTATAATTTTAGTTTGATCCATAGGCGCTGATTCCGGGGGACTCGGGGGCTATGGGCCCCTGGTCTTATAACATGGGGGCCGGGCCCCCCTTGAAATATGTTGTATACTTTTAAATATTCTAAAAGCTTCAAAATTTTTAAATGTTTTTAGTCTTTTTTACTTAGGTATTTAATAAAAATTTATAACTTTTATGTAAATTTATTTGCTAAAAAACAATTGGCCCCCCTGAAATTTTGAAAATTCAGCGCCTATGGATTGATATATAGGACTGAAAAGCAATTTTGATGGTTACAAAAATAAATTTAATTTTTATAATAGTAATTTAAAATTGAGCTAGATTTTATTTTACTTAATGCTCAACTTAATTTTTTAAAGAATTAAATTAAAACTACCAAACATTGTATATAAATCTGTAACCCTTTAATACAAATACTTCAAACAGTTAGCTCAAATTTCTACCCTGCATATTTTCAAGTTGTTAAATTGTTTACATAGTGTGTAATACCCACACAAAAATTTCCAAATATTGTTTATTAAAATAGCAATAACTTTAAAAATTTAAATATAGAAACCTTAATAATAAGAGTTACATATCCTCACAAAAATTGCCAAATATTCTGATTTAAATTTTATTGAAATCACTGTAACTTTTTAACGTAAAAGATTTATATTTGTGTTTTTTATCTGAGATAACAGTTTACAAAATTATGAAGCTGAAGTTTGCAACGTTTTTTTCCATCAAAAATTCAAATACAGCCTGTTCCAGAACTCGCGTACCGAAATTTAAGAGGTGATTCTACATCCAAAAATATGAAAAAAAGTTTCTATAAAGGTTGGTCCGGAAATGAGCCCTAAGGGAGCTACGGCCCTTCGAAGATGACGTATTGAATGGGGAACAAAAAAAAGCACCAATAAAATTTTAATGCTGCAGGGTGATTCTTCATTTAAAACTGAGCAAAAAAGTATTATACACCAAAACACCTAAATTTAATATTAAAGGAGTAATAGCCTTTTAAAAAGTAACGTTTTTGGTGGCACAAAATGTTACTTCCTCTTAATTGCATTTGTTTTTGATAACGGTTGCTCCTACTGTGTTACACTATATGATATTTTATATGTATTTTTACTCTAGAAATCTATATTTTTTACAACAAATCCAAAAAACATACACATAGAAAAGTTTGGGGCAAAAATGTTTTAAGCCTCATATATTTTGTCCGTCTGGGCACGCCTCTGATTAAATTAAAAAAATAAATTAACATAAACTTATTGCCCTTATTAATACTAGTATACATGCAAAAGCTCGCCGCTCTAGCTTAAACGGTACCCGAGTTATTAATTAAAAACCTTATTTTTATTACAATTTTAAAGGGCCCTAGACAGGCGCGTAGATATGGGGGGGGGGTAGAGGGGGGTATATACCCCCCCCCAAGAATCTTTATTTGTTATATTTTAAATAAAAAAAATAAAAAATAAAAATAACAGCGGGTGTTTTATTGTTTGGGTAGGGGCGCCAATTTTTGTATGTAGAAACTCTCAGGGACAAAGCTTTTTTTTTGAGGGTATTTTATTTATTTTTTTGTTTTGGCAGGGGCGCCAAATTTTGTAGAAACGCTCATCGACAAAGCTTTTTTTTTTTCGGAGGGTGATTTCTTGTTTTGGTAGGGGCACAAATTTTGTAGAAACACTCAGATACAAAGCTTTTTTTCGGAGGGTGATTTCTTGTTTTGGTAGGTGGCGCAAAATTTGTAGAAACGGTCAGGGACAAAGCTTTTTTTTCGGAGAGGGTTTTTTTGGTAGGGGCGCAAAATTTAATAAAAATTCTACCCCTCCCAAGAAAAAATCCTATCTACGTGCCTGGCCCTAGATCCCTTAGGGCTCATTTCCGGACCAACCTTTATAGGAACTTTTTTTATATTTTTGGATCTAGAATCACCTCTTAAATTTTGGCATGCCAGTTATGGATCACCCTGTATATTAAAGCACTTGTTCCATATCACATTTTTAGCTCGTGCGCTGAAAACGTATGTTCTGAAACTAGTACTTTAATATACTGTTTGAATTTTTGATGCAAAAAAACGTTGCTAACTTCAGCTTCATACAAAATTTAAAGTATGTATATTAAAGGGTTCAAGAATTGTATTAAGTTGCGTATTTTTAGTATTGTTCCATGAAAGTTGAGATATAAAATACAATTTAACACTTAATTTGTACTGTATATAATATTATATACTAAATTTTAAACAAAAAATAAAAATAAAATTTTACAAAAATCCTAAAAACATAAACAACAAACTTTGGCATTATACTATTTTTTGGACTAGTTTCTTTTGGATTTTCTCCCACTTATACTAGTAGCGCTTCCAATTTTGAGTTCCTTTCTCCAATAAATATTGTTAATTTTTTCTCCTGCTATGTATAAGCCCACTGCAAGTGCCAAACACCCTGCGAAAAATACTATTCTACCTGGTAAGGGTAGTACTTCTAGCACTGGGTACACCCATGTACCAGTTTTATCATGAATAATATGAATCCATATCAAATACGAAAGTTTAAATAGTATCAAAATACTTAAACCACATTTTCTTGAAGGGTATTCCCTGAACGAAGTTAACATCTCGATAAGTATAAATATCATGATGTTTGTATGCATTACATGATTAAGCCATACTGGGAAAAAGGCGTCTAGGGCTTTTGGGAACACCAGTTCTCGGTCTATGAAGTACAGGCTCCAAAATGTTGAGCCCACAAACATTGCTATTGGGAAGGCAAGACTTGCTAATAACTAAAAAGAAGAAAATAGTTTAAATTCTTATATAACTTAAAATACAAATAAAAATGCCTAAAAAGCCTCGTAAAAATCCTAATTTAAAGCTTTAAATATTAATAAACCTTTTTATTAATTTTTTTTTATTATCATTTAACTGTGAAGTTTAATGTCCTTTTATTTAGAGTCCCTGGGTAAGTTTTCCATTACTAAAAAAATTGAAAAAAATGATATTGCTTTTTTTACGTTTCTCAACGTTTTAGTATAAAAACCTGATTACACAATAAAAAATAATGTCAGTCTGTCTATTGGAGAAAATTTGTAAGAAAGCTTTGAGCTAGAAACTTCAAACTTAGAACATAGGTTCCTTATGCAAAGTTTAAGGGATTGTTTTTGGTAAAAACCAAAATGGGACCAAAAGGGCTAGAGCTGATATGAGATGGCAATTCAGGATGAGTGGGTATTAACATAACGCCACCCTGCACCATTGTTTTTTATCAAAATTTAGTAAATTGCCATAAAATATTGTACCAGCTCTAAAATTTGTTTTTTTTTTGAAAATGTTTTATTTTTAATTTGTATTTAAGAAATTTTATCTAAAACAAAAGTTTTACCTTTAAAAAAAAAACACTGTAAAACAAAAAACTGGTGAAGTTGGGAAATTTTATACTTACTAAATCTTTTATTCTTCTAATAAAAGGCTTGCGTTTTGGATGGTATTCATTTGAACCAAACAGGTCATTTATAAGGCATATCGTGAAGAAAAACGTTTGCAAAAGCTGTAAAAGAAAATAAAATAAAGTTTTTGATTTTTAAAAGAAAATTCATATAACTAATATATTACATATTATGTTCTAAATATCAGGGATTTTTTTTTTAACCCATATTTAAATTAATCATATGAAATATGTAGTTTATTTTGCCCGAGATTTTGCCTGTGGTACTATTTATTAGAAGGCGTAATAGTTATTTATGATACTAGTGGGTAAAGTAAGATATTGCCCATGAGAAAATTAACCTGTGAGGCGTCAGCCAAGCAGGTTAAATTTCGAGAGGGCAATATCGGTTTACCCATGAGTGCCATACAAGGTTTTATCCAATAAATAGCTTAGGAATTCATATTTTTATTAAAAATTTTAATGACATTTACAAGAAAATAATTTTACAAGTGACAGTTATTATTATTATTATTATTATTAAAGCTGGTAATTGTCTTATTATCTGTATGTATTGGATAAAATTATTTATCCTGAGAGGTAAAATCTGCGTACAAATTCTTCAGAAATCAAAAAGCTCAAAAATCTGTTATTTTTTGTGACAAATAGGTTTCTTTCATTTACCATTATAAATGAGTCATTTTATATAATTATATTTATTAATAAATACAAAATTAACATAAATATTTATAATAAAACAATAAAAACCTTGAAAAATCTTTAGAAAGGTCATTTTATATTAATTTTTTTAGAAACAGGAAAAGTTAAAAAGTAATTTACCGCATCCCAAAAAGTGAGAAATCTTAGTTTTCCAGAGGGGCCCCAGGGGTTCTCATCTTCCAAATTATCCATAGGAATTTTCACAAAATTCCAATCGTACAGACACCCAAAGCAAAAATGCAACGCTGCGGTTAAGTGCAAAAAAGATCTAACACTCATCATTTTAAAAAAATCACTTTTTTTTAAATTTATGTACAACTTTTCACTATTATGCACTTTTTTCTGCTAAAATGATGCAACTGAAATTTTGAGGTTATGTATGCACAAATGTTAAGTAACTACTGTTTCTTGCATTGAAAGTTGTCGATGTTATATAAAAAAAGTTGATTACAAATAATGATTATAAAATAAACACTTGAAATCGTAAAATTAACTTATAATTTTGTTGCTCATTTCTGACAGCAACGCTTTCATTGATTTATACAGGTAGGTCATTTGTACGGTAAAAAGGGCCGGTGGATTTGAACTACTTCGTTCGGTTCGAATTAGGGTCACTTGGACCAACTTTTGGTCTGGGATTATTTCAGCTAAACCGAGCTTAAGTTAAAAATGAGGCGTTCTGTTTGGTCGGCCGTCATTTTAATCCAAGTTTAAAGTCCAAACCATCATTTTTTTCATGACCCTTTCCCCCAAAATGTAAAAAAATGCTTTTGGACATAACTGTTTTATTCACAATAGAAAAAAAAAATTAAAAACTACCTAAAAGGTAAAAATAGTTATTTATGGTACTAGTGGGTAAAGTAAGATATTGCCCATGAGAAAATTAACCTTAATAGCTTAGGAATTCATATTTTTATTAAAAATTTTAATGACATTTACAAGAAAATAATTTGACAAGTGACAGTTGACTGAGTAAAATAAATAATTATCCACTCAATAAAGTATAAGCCACGCGGGGGTTATTATTGAGTTTATCTATTTAAAATAAAGCTGGTAATTGTCTTATTATCTGTATGTATTGGATAAAATATATTATTTTTTTCCATGAGGGGGCTCCCAAAATGTGAAAAATACAGCGATATCATGGAAAATAAAATCACAACAAATA
This sequence comes from Brachypterus glaber, assembly GCA_958510825.1. Classification (NCBI taxonomy): domain Eukaryota; kingdom Metazoa; phylum Arthropoda; class Insecta; order Coleoptera; family Kateretidae; genus Brachypterus; species Brachypterus glaber. The sequence continues at coordinate 38,458,379 of OY294051.1, read as the reverse complement.
TAACCTAATTCATGAATTAAATCATTGCGATGATCAATTTTGGTTTTTTTTTTTGAATAATTACTCTCGCTACTTCGAGACGGCTGGTTTTACTATGGCCTTAAAAATGGGTAAACATTTTCAAACTTACCACATCTAAAATCGTTAAATATTTTAGTCTGCCTTTCATGATTTCAAAATCGTTGGGAAACCTCATCATGGGTATATCCACATATTTCAAATCGTACCATTCACCAAAAACAAAATGGCCCAGTGCCAAAATGTGAAAGAATGGTCGCAGCATTTTTACTTTTGTATGTTATATACAATTTTTAACTTTACTTCTAACAAACAATTGTAGTCAATCAATTTAAATGAAGTCTAAGTGGTAAGTAGGATTTAATGCATGCTGGGAAAATTATAGGTACTCTTTGTTTTTTACAGGAAAACAGTGAAAAATACGAAAACTCGGGAAAGCTATCAAATCATTTCTATTTTAGTTTTCTTTTCTATTTATTATTGATATTACGATATGAATATCTATATCCTATTTGAAAGTAGTACCCATAAGTACTACCCAGTACCGGCCTTTGAATGAATTAAGTGAATATCCTGCTTCAGGGAGCGAGCTCAGAGGGGCGCCGCCTAGGGACGAGGACCTTTTTTTTCATCAACATTTTCGGTCAGGGGGGTAAAACTTTTTTTTTTTCAGGCCAGGGATTAAAGCTTTTTTGCAGAGGTGAGGACTTTTTTTTATTATTTTTTTTTAATCAAAGTCTTCGGCCAGAGGTAAAGATTTTTATAAAATACATACAGAGAATAAGACAATTGCCAGCTTTATTTTAAATAGATAAACTCAATAATAACCCCCGCGTGGCTTTTACTTTATTGAGTGGATAATTATTTATTTTACACACTCAATTGTCACTTGTCAAATTATTTTCTTGTAAATGTCATTAAAATTTTTAATAAAAATATGAATTCCTAAGCTATTTATTGGATAAAACCTTGTATGGCACTCATGGGTAAACCGATATTGCCCTCTCGAAAATTAACCTGCTTGGCTGACGCCCCGCGGGTTAATTTTCTCATGGGCAATATCTTACTTTACCCACTAGTACCATAAATAACTATTTTTTAAGCCAGGGTAAAGCTTTTTTTTCAGAGGTGAGGACCTTTTTTTTTTCAGGAAGTAAAGTATATCCCCGAAAAAAAAAGTAAGGCTCTTTCTTACACCGTCTTACTTGACCGACTGTAGTATTTCATCAATTTTATTTATCAAGGTGTCTTTCAATTCCCAAATATTGATGACAAAAAAAAGGTCCTCGCCTCCAACAAAATTCCCAACTGTACCATTTTAATTTTCCTAACTAATAAAATTATAGACCAAAAAATCAACTCTGTGACACAATTTTCCCAACTGTTTCCCAGTTCGACAGTGATATTTTCCAACTCGATCCTCTTTGGGGGTGTATTCATGTTAATTTATTTGTTTAAATCTATCCAGAGGCGTGCATAGACGGACAAAGAGTGTGCAGCTTAACACATTTCTGCCCCAAAATTTTTGATGTGTATTTTTTGGATTTTGAGTAAAAAATATAGATTCCTTGAGTAAAAATACATAAAAATTCCGTAAAGTGAAGGACCATACGTTAAAAAAAATGCAATAAGAGGAAGTAAAATTTTGTGCCTCCAAAAATATTACTTTTTAAAGGGCTATTACTCTTAATATTAAATATAGGTGTTTCGGTGAAGAATACTTTTTTGCTTAGTTTTAAATGAAGAAAAAAAAAATCAAATGCAATGTTGTCAGAAAAATATAGACTGTAAAAAGAGTGTACTATAAAAAACAATGCAATTGTGTTAAAATATCAGTTTGTTATTATTGCTATTCGATAAGCTTCTAAGGTTAAGGTTGATAAGCATTATAAAAATGTTTATCACAAGAATTTTTACCGGACCAAATAAACAGAAATTAAATAATAATAATTAATTCTTAGGTATACAAAATTTATATTATAAAAATTTAAAGTCGGAAAAAGTAAGAAAAACTAACGCCTACCGGCCGGCTCAAGACAGGTATGTTAATCGAACAAAACCGTGGTATTTGGTATTAAAAGCAGTTTTATCATTTTGTAGTTATTTTTTTTTATTCCCATAAAAAGACTTTTTTGTAAAAAAGGTTTTTTCAGTATTTGTAATTTTGGCGAATGCGCCTCTTGAGAAGAAAACATTGTATCCACGCCACTGGTATAGTAACCTAAAGTATGCAGTCCCATGGGACAGTGTGACCCCAGACTAGTAATTTATTTTATTTTAAGCTGTATTGTATAAATACATTTAATTAATATTGTACGGGATTTTTATTATACCTACATTCCAAATGTTATGTTAATGTTCAGACAAACAAAAAACTTTACTTTTTTAAGATAAGATAGAGACATTAGCAAGTCAGCATTGTTTACGATAACACAAAAATTATTAACGAATAATTATTTTGATCGATTTTGATCAAAATTAACAAATAAACTTATTGAACAGTTTTTCATAATTTCTTTTCATTTTGCACTTCTTTTAAACAAAAATATATTATTCTTATTTAGCCCAAAACTCACCTTTAATTCGATATCCTCCTTGGGGTAGGTTTGCTGCATCAGCTGGGTAATTGCCCTTCCGCCCTGTTACCATAGACGTAATGAGGGGGGAGCTTAGGGGGGCTTAGCCCCCCCAAATTTTTCTAAGCTCCCCCCAAATCAAACATAAAAGTCTCACAGACAAACTTAAAAACTTGACTGTTTTTTTAGGGGCTCAAGCCCCCCCCAAAATTTGGACCTGGGTACGCCTCTGTCTGTTACCCACGCGTGGCCGCGTTGTGCGTACGTAGGTATTTAAAAATTAATTATTGTAGTGTTTAATTATAGGTTTGCTTATCATTTTGAGTTAATGATAAAATTTAAAACTATACCCTTGTATAAATCTCTAAATTGCTACTTAACGCACCGTTTGCCCAAATAACACAGTAGCTATAAAGTATCTGTTACCGCTCTTTCACAGCAAATTGCAGCCATCTGGCTGTTATTTTGCTGCGAAAGAGCGGTAAGAGATAATTTGTAGCTACTGTGTTACTTGGGTGTCCTTAGGAGCTTATAATGCAACTCAAATGGGAAAAAAACTAACGCTAACCGTTTTTTTTTATTTTATTTTGGTACATACCATATCCCAAAATGTCAAATACTTCAGTCTTCCTTTAAGAGGTATGGACATACCCTTGAACCTAGATAACATTGCACTTGGAAGTTGAAGAATATTGATATCGTAATAAATTCCGAAGAGAAAATGGGCTAACGTCCCTATGTGAAACGTTTTTCGTAACATTTTTAGTCTTTTTATGTATTTTTTTACTAAAAATCACTAACTTTGAACAATAAGTAAGTAGGTACACATATTTTATACTGAATTGATTAAAATAAATACTAAAAACACCTATTATCTTTAATGACGATTTTGTTGTATTATAATTATAATGTCTAAAACTATAATATCGTGGGCTTACAAGCAAAGAGCATCCTATAAAAAATTTCAGATTCAAACGGATAAAAAATAAAATAATTTTTGTTTGAATTAGTTTGAATTATTTCTATTTTGCAGCAAATTATCAATATTAATCCGCTTCAATTAGTTTCAATTAGTTAACCTGTTTTAATTTGCATTTGCTATTTAAATTTAATTCGTTTTAATTTGCATATGCGGAATATCATGTTTTAATTCGTTTCTATTTGCAAATGCGTAACACATTTTAATTCGTTTCTATTCGCATATGCGCAATGTCATTTTTAATTAACATGTTTTAATTCGTTTCTATTCGCATATGCGGAATATTATTTTTTATTAGATACTGTTTGCAAATGCGTATCCTATTTAATTCGTTTCTATTTGCATATGCGGAATATCATTTTTAATTCGTTTCTATTCGCATATGCAGAATATCATTTTCAATTAGTAACTTTTTGCAAATGGGTGTCTGATTTAATTCGTTTGAACCTGTTTGAATCCGTTTTTGCGAACTGAAAAGTCATTTTCAATTAGCATTTGCGAATTGATTCGGATTCAAACAGATTAAAAATAAAGTATTTTTAATTCGTTTTAATTAGCAATTCAAATTTTTAATTCAAACAGTTTGAATCCGAATTTTTTTGAGTCATAAAACATGGTTTAGAGATATTGAAAAAAATCGTTCATGATACTGCAATTCCGCGTAACGTCTTTAACACTAATGTTAAAATCAGTCATGTCACGTGACACACGTCACATGACTCATGTGTCATTGTAATTAAATAAACATGACAGTTTTTTTATTTTTTTTTTAAATGAACACACGCGGTTTTGTAGTATCACTGATGAAGTTTAACTTTCACTTTAATTTTTGTAATTATTATTTTTGGAAAAAAGAACTAAGTACTGTAAATCGCAATAACATATTTGGATATAATGATGTCCCATTTTTGATTAAAAAAAAGTATTTTAATTTCACTAAATTGACTTTTTCTTGTAAGCCCACGATATATTGGTTAAAAATTAGATAAGTTCAGTATGTCCCTTATAATTGCGTAAGTATACAGCTTGTGTAATTTAAAATTAGGCATTTACAGTCTATAGACTTATTAGTAACATTAAAATCGATGAGTCTTGCACTTAACCAATTGTACATACTGGGTTATTCTTTTAAATGGCACACCCACCGTAATTTTTAAAGAGGATGAGATATAAACTTTAAATTTGGAATATGCATATCACACAAGAAGAACTATTATTTCTTATATTTTTCGGTAAGGCGACGCCAGGAACAATATTTTAAATGGTACCCTAGGTTTTATGATACATCATTTTAAAGAGCTTAAAATTATCTAGTTATCTGCAATACTATTTATTTTTTAATATTATTTTTAAAGATTTTTTTTTATAAAATTGATGAAATTTTAGTCCACTTCAAAATTGAACCCTCAAATTATAGACTTATTATTTTTGTACTTACCGCGCTCCAAAAGGTTAAATATTTAAGATCTCCTATCGGTGCTGGGTCGTTTGGAAACCGAAATTTTAATGGTACTTTCATAATATTTACTTGGTAGTATACTCCAATAGCATATTGTATTGTTACAACCACGTGTAATATTTTTCGTAACATTTCCATAATTTTTTGGTGGTTTTTTATATTATTTGGCACTAAAAACAAAAGATAGGAAAGAGTATTATTGCTATTATCAAAGACTTGATTTCTCTACTAATAGCATCTGCTAAGGTGCTAGTCGGATACTAGGTATTAGCATGTTCTCTAACTTGAAAGAATAGCTTGTTTTTCTAGCATAACTGTAAAAAAACTGGTCTATGTCTAGACGTGTTATAAACAACAGAGACGGACTGTAATATTTTAACTAGTAGTATTATACCTACTAAAAAAATAAATATGCTTATTACGTAATATTATACAGTGCGGTGCAAAAGTCACCCCCCCTTTTAACTCTTAGTAGCACTAAGTGCCGATGTAATGTATGTTGGTACAACCGGTGAATTTAAATAGTCGAAATAACCGTATCGTGAAAAATCACTGTAACATTTTTTTGCTATCAGGGCTGAAACCTGCTACTTCCTTTTTTTCCAGGAATTAGCCCAACTTTGAAATTGGGCAGACTGTACTTATTACATCGGCACTTAGTGCTACTAAGAGTGCCGATGTATTGAAATTTTCGCCGAAAAGTCAAAATCTTTGACCGCGTTTTTTTTTAATTTTCTCGACGTTTTAGACCATTCTGAGTCGAAATCAGTGAAAAAATTTTTTGCGTCCGTCTGTCTGTCTGTCTGTCTGTCTGGGTGTAAACTCTATAACTCCATTTCTACATGTTTTTTATCATATTCCGAAGAGCTGATTAGATTTTGGGGGTAAACGATTGGGGGTAAGGGGGTAAAAATAGGGCAAAACTCCTATTTTTAGCGTTTTTTGTTTGTAATTAAGGCAACTATTATTGTATTTGGTTAATTTAGCACTTATATAAAAGATAATTTTAAATTGGTCAAAAAATGTTATAAACAACGGGTTCCTAAAACGCATTGTTTTCGAGATATTGGCGTTTAAAGCAGTAAAAGGTTTTTTAGCATATCTTACATATTTATAACCCGATTTCAGAAAATTATATTTTAAATAAAAGCTCTTTTTAAACCTTATAAAAAATGTTAATATACAGTTTTTTGCTAGAATATAATGTTTTAAAGATACAGAATTTAAAATCAAACAAAACACCTAGTTTGAAATTTGCAAACTAGATGGCTCTAGTGTACAATAATGCCGATGTTTTGACAGGGTGGATATTGATTTAGACTTTTACAGGACAAAATAAAAAAAACAAAAGTGTTTAATTTTGTGTTTATTTTTAAATTATGGTCTTAGAATGCTTGATTACCCAACCAAATTTGGTATTGTTCCTACCCATAAAGTATCATTTGTATGCGCATTTCCTTTAAACATAGTTACTTCCGTTTTAATTAAAAGAGTCTCTATATTTAACGCAGTGGCGTATCTAATGTTTCCTATAAAAACAATACAATCCCATCTTAGACCTTTGAATAAGGAACCTTTGGTCCTTTTCAGAACGTTCTCAAGTTATCGATGTCAGTACTGATAGATTTTCTTCGCCGAAATTTACTTTTTTACGTACATAGAAAAAACGGATTCCTTGAACCAAGGACACGTGTCTTTGGATATGTTCAAAGCCATATTCTCTTGTTTCAAGCCTGGCATTTTCTTGAACCAAAGTCAATGTCCTTGAATAAAGAGCGCTGATTTTTATTCCAAGACCCGTGACCCCAAGAGGGGATGACCTTTGGACTACACTATATAGAAGAAAGTGTCAAACGTAACTTTCTTTGAGAAACTGAATTCATGAAAATGGACAAAATAAAAAAAAAATAATAAAAAGGTTTTTTCTTTAAAGAATTCTAAAAAGTTTTAAAAGTTTTTGTGTTTTATGCCCAAGACTGATTTTTTTAATAAAAATATGCATTTATTTATTTATTTTTATTTATTTATTTAAATGTTTAGAGTCGTTTTGGGACTTTACAAGAAAGTATTTTATACCATAGTAGACTGACTAGTCGACTGTACATAATAAAAATAATTTTTAAATAAAATCACAAAAAATCTTTAAATCTTTAGGTTGATTTTAAATGTCATAAAATCTTAATTTTACGACTAATAAACTAAATTTTAAACATTATTTGCCGGACATGTTCCACAAAACCCTACATTTATAACGAATTTATAACTGGGTCCTCAAATAATGTCAGCTGCAACTAACAAACATACTTTAAACTTAAAATCAGTCATCCCAACATTATTGAAAATGATAAAAATGCAAATTTTAAAATGATTCTATATTGAAAAAGTATACAATTAACGAGATTGTCCTTCACAAATATTTAGTTATTAAACCAGCTTATTTTCGAAAAATACGGCCCAAAAAAACCTTTTAAATAAGTCAAAAGAAAATACAGGTAAAACTGCTACTTGTATTGTTTTTGCATGACACGGCTTAGTGAGTCATACTGGTAGTACCACTAGTCTAAAATACTTAGACTGGGAACAAAAAATAAATATAAAGGGAACGTTCAAGTATAACGTAACGCTCCTGGGGGGGGGGTCATTTTGGAGTGTTACGCCCATGTTAATGGTATAGGAAAATAGCGTTACAGGGGGGGTGTGGGTCCAATATAATCAAAAATTGCGTTACGTAATATTTAAACGTTCCCAAATGTAATGATAAGTTAACTAAGTTTTTTTGTTTAAGCGTAACTTTTCTTGAAATTAATTCCAACTCTGTACCGTTACTATTTTAATTTTTAAGGTCTATAGAGTTCGCAAAGTTCTTTGCTAAAATTAATGGCTTAAAAGTTTTTTTTAAGATAGCAACGGGCCAGAAAAATGATTAAAACACGTAAATACCGTTGCTAATAGCAACGCATTTTCTTTGAATATTCTGACGGGCTACATATTACCGTCAAACCCGTTTTAACTTTGTGAACCGTTACTATAAGTTTTTATTAAGATCGTAACGGGCTACAACTTTTCTTGTAAACCGTTACTGCTCTAATAGTAACGGCTTACAAAGTTACGCGTTGCTTATAAAACTGGTTTAAAGAAATATTGAAGATTGTTACTAGCCATACATTTCCTTAAAATTCGTTGCACGCAAAATTCTTTGCCAATATAATTGGTTTACAATTTTTTTTTAATCGTAAGCGGCTACAAACACCCGTTGTAACTGTGTAACCCGTTACTGTAAGTTTTTTTTGAAGATAGTAACGACCTACAACTCTTCTTGAAATCCGTTGCAACTTTGTATACCATTACTGTTTTAATAGTAACGGTCTAAAAAGTTATAGTAATTACTTTTAAATTTTTTTAAGGATGGTAACGGACCAAAAAATTCTTTGAAACTGCACGTAAATACCAATGACCACGTTTACATATCCCGTGAATTATAAATCCAGACAGCAGACTGTCTTTTTCTATCAAGTTGTTTTAGAGACAGAGATATTGATACAGAAGATATAAATCTCGGTAGTTAGCGGTATATGTAAACGTGGTATATGCTAAAAGTAACGGCATACAAGTTCCTTAAAAACCGTTGTAACTTAATGATCCGTTACCATAATTTATATGTAGATCGTAACCAAAGTCATTTAATAATATTAATCTAGCTTGTAAGATTGTAAATGAAAGTATTGAAATCCGTTGCAACTTTGAAGACCGTTAATTAGACGGTCCGTTACTATTTAGTAGCAACCATCTACAGTTTTTTTGAAGATCGTAACGCGCCACAAATTATCTTCAAACACGTTGCTAATAGTCAAGGTTTACAAAGTTTTTTTCAAGACCGTTACTATATAATATAATAGTAACGGTCTTAAGTTTTTGTTTTGAAGATTGCTACAAAGCGAATTGAAACCGGTTGCAACTGGAACGTAAGTCAACTGGAATGGTACACCAAATATTAGCCATATTAGAACTTACCCATCGATGTGTAACAAATAGGTATATAAAAAAAAGTACAAAATCGATCTGCATTTGTATCCAAACCTGTATTTTGCTTCTTTGTGTGACAAAGAAACCTTTTTTTTGTTCCACGCTAATGGTACCACTTCCACAAATGGTACCCACTACCATTTCATGGCCTTCTACGTATTTACAACACTTTTAAACTCTATCGAACAGACTGTCGAATTTTTGTGCGTTTACGCCTCAAAATTAGAATATTTTTTTCAAAATTTCCATAAAAAGTACAATCTTCAAACCAAATAAATCGAAGATATCGAAAAATAGATTAAGTAAATATTTTCCCTGAGGTTAGTGATAAATGTGAAATTTTTGACGTATAAAAATGTTGTAACCAGTGAAAAAACAACAGTTTAGTTTATAATTTGTTTTTTTACTGATCAGTGCACTTTTCGATACGTCTCAGTGGGTTTTTTATACAGCAGGTAAGTCGTATTTTCTCTATTTTCTATGATAGAATTTCTAATAGAAAATATCTATTGTAGAAGTTTTATTTATAATCAAGATTCTTTTGTTTATTACTAATAAATTATTAGCTATAAATAATATAATAAATACGTTCCGAGTCAAAATAGTTTGTAGGCGGTTCCACCGCTTTTGCTACCTCGCAAAATTTTATGAAAAATACCCTAAAACCTTAAAGTTTTGTTTTGTCAAAAGGCAGGCTTTGAACAAATGGACGGACAGACAGATGGTCATGCAAAATTCGTTTTTTTTTTTGGTATAAATAGGTACAGAAAAATTTGGAAAAAAATTACAAATCGAATATATTCGATTGTATCTAAAAGCACCACTTTTTTTATAATAAATCTGTACGAAAAGTTTAATTTTTGTAGAAACATGTCTGTATATCGAAAATTAAAAAAAAAATAAATAAATAAAAAAAAAATTCTAGAAGACTTCGTTAAAAAAAAATAAAAATTTATTAATCAGTTAAATGATTTTTTTATGTAGCATAATATTTTAGGTTAGGTTTTTAGGGTATCGGGACACACCCCGGCTGAAATATCCCACACCCTAAAGTGTCTTCACCTCAGATTTTTTGACGTTTACTCATTCTATAGTTCTATTAGGTTACAAAAAACTTTTATTTGAAATATTTTGTCCTCCTTTTTTTTTAATGGTAACGAAATTTATAAAAATTCATAAAAACTGTAAAAAAAAACATTTTTTACCCTTAAATTAAATATTTATTGTTAAATATCAAGTTTGGACTTTTTTGATTTGATGCTTTAAGGGCCACTTGCACCAATTCTGGTTTAACTTTAAACTATAATTAAATTGACGGTCAACCAATCAGAACGCAGCATTTTTAACTTAAACTCGGTTTAGTCGAGATAATCCCAGATCAAAAGTTGGTGCAAGTGACCCTAAGCTCTTAAAATGTGGGCAGTATGGCTTAGCCGCGTTACAGAGGGGGGGGGGGGGGGGTGGGTGTCAGTAAAAATGGCCAAATTTTGCGTTACGTAATACGTTCCCAAAGAGCCTTTTGGTACTTTTTTCTTATTTTCATTAAATGTTCTATTCATTCTTTTTCCCGTATGAATCATGAATAAGGGTAAGTTTATCGCTATTCGACGTAAAAAAAATTCGGCGTTACCTACTATACCTGATATAAAATTTAAAAATTATATTTCTCGAAAAACTGATTTATTTCTATAATTTTCTGTACTATTCTAGCTACGAAAATCAGTTTTCAAAGGGGAAATCATTGCTGGCCTGTGTAATTTTTAATGGAATTTTCTCTCTGTACTTGGATAAATTAGATAGGATCAAACCCGCAAATTCAAATAAGATTACTGAGTTTTATCTCTATTTATATTGGTTAGGTATTGATTTTTGCGTATTTAGCAAGTACTAGTGCTAATTTTTATACAAGTTTTTTTAAAGTAAGTAAAAATGTTCCTATCCAACCATTTATTTCATGTTTAAATTTTAGCACAGACTTTGTTTACACGCGATCTACTACCGTATTTATTAATATAGTTTGAAGCACGGATCTGTGGCTACGGGAAATATGTTTGGAATTTGTGTGCAAGTGGGAGGCCCGTTGTAGGCACGCACGCCTTATAACGCTCTTGACGAAAAGAAGAGAACGCGAATGATTCCTCCCCCTTTCGTCGGAGACTTTCTTTCATGCGGAGAACTATATCGTAAACGCCCTTTAGTTTTTTATACATAAAATTTTCGAATTAATTAAAAAATGTAAAAAAATACAGGGTGTTCCATTAAAAAAAAACATATTTATGCCACTTCCGGCGAAACCGGAGGTGAAACAAAAAATTAAATCTGCCATTTTATAGCCAATGTAAAATTATATAAATCACCAAAGTTTCGTTTTTATCGAATGAAGATTAATCTTAGTTTTGTGGGTGAGCATAAATAAAACACACCCGGTATACTTGTATTTATTAACCGTAAGTTATAAATCTTACCCTCAGGGTTAGAGTTAATAATCGGGATTTAGCTGTCGTAAAATGCCGTGGATTTATAAATACCGATACTGCAAAACAAATAATACTTGAATATATCGATGGTCTAGCGTTTAAAGGTGCTAAGTACATAAGGTTTCCCTATATACTTGTTGTTTTGTTTTTTAGTGTATTTTTGGACGCCTTGTGTATGTTTATATTTGCAGTTACAACACAAAAGTATGTAAATGACCTGTATTGTTTTTTTACTTGTTTTAATTTATTTATTTAAATAGATAACAATATGAATAATAAATAACACAAAAGGACTATCTATCAACCATTAACATTTTAAATTGTATGTATTGTCCATACTGTACGCATCTAAAGTCTGCCCCTCCTCCATATTAACTTTTGAACTACTTAAGTTGGTGATATCTTAATTAAGATATTAATTTAAAACTTGGACTAAGTAAGTCATAACTCAAATAATTTTTTCCTATATATTTAATATTTTTAGGGGACACAATTGAGGCAGGGGCAAGGGGATAAATCATTTTAAAGCTTATTAAATTTGCTTTTTTGCTAAAGAAAAAAAATGTTTTGGATTTTTCTTTTAATTTCCATTTATCATTTAAAATTAGTTTTAAAGCATAATTTAAATTGTAGGTATTTGATTTATTTTACGAAAAAGCATTTCTTCTCGTTGCGCATTTTTTTACAGTTTTAATACGTTACGCTGGGCTAGATCAAGTTAACTAATATTTTCCATGTTTGAATAACATTTATATTTGATAAATAGTAGTCGGCGTAAACTCAGTTATGACTCATCAACATTGAAAATAAACACAGAAACATAGGCTTACGGAATAATTTTGCCGAATTATGAGGGAAATTTTTATAAGGGTCACTAAATCGAAACATTTGACGACTAATTTGTTACACACAACAATATTGACTATACATATTAACTATACATATGTATATACAGCCTGTTCCAGAACTCGCGTACCGAAATTTAAGAGGTGATTCTACATCCAAAAATATGAAAAAAAGTTTCTATAAAGGTTGGTCCGGAAATGAGCCCTAAGGGAGCTACGGCCCTTCGAAGATGACGTATTGAATGGGGAACAAAAAAAAAGCACCAATAAAATTTTAATGCTGCAGGGTGATTCTTCATTTAAAACTGAGCAAAAAAGTATTGTACACCAAAACACCTAAATTTAATATTAAAGGAGTAATAGCCTTTTAAAAAGTAACGTTTTTGGTGGCACAAAATGTTACTTCCTCTTAATTGCATTTTTTTTGATAACGGTTGCTCCTACAGTGTTACACTATATGATATTTTATATGTATTTTTACTCTAGAAATCTATATTTTTTACAACAAATCCAAAAAACATACACATAGAAAAGTTTGGGGCAAAAATGTTTTAAGCCTCATATATTTTGTCCGTCTGGGCACGCCTCTGGATAAATTAAAAAAATAAATTAACATAAACTTATTGCCCTTATTAATACTAGTATACATGCAAAAGCTCGCCGCTCTAGCTTAAACGGTACCCGAGTTATTAATTAAAAACCTTATTTTTATTACAATTTTAAAGGGCCCTAGATCCCTTAGGGCTCATTTCCGGACCAACCTTTATAGGAACTTTTTTTATATTTTTGGATCTAGAATCACCTCTTAAATTTTGGCATGCCAGTTATGGATCACCCTGTATATCGGTGTTTTTCAAAGAAAAAACCGACATTCGATTTTTATCTTTTAAGAATACGAAAGTTTTTAATTTTTATTTATCGATAACTTTTTTTCTTTAAATGGAATCATTAAAAAAAATCAAGATTCAAACAAAAATGTAAATATTTAAAACCTCGCGTCAATGCTAGAGTCGACGCGGCGCCTATGCGAGTACTGGAGATTCGCCGAGTACTGTTGATAAATTATAGGCTATAAATTAATTTAGCAATAAAACACGTGAGATTAATTTATTATGCTTACTTTTTTAATCATTTTTTATCAAACGACAAATTATGATATGATCTGCGAATAGAAAAATATATTATTTATAGCTAAAATTTAATCCAAAATTATTTCTCGCTGTACAAAACTATTTTAACTACAAAAATCACCGTTTGCCTCAAAAAAAATCAAAAGTTTTTAATCAGCAGTCATCAACAGTTGAAGGTGAGCTCTTGACTTTAATAGGTACATTTTTTGACTTTTTAACAAATAACTTCTACAGTAAACTAACAGTAATTTTTTTTAAAAATAAGTAATTATAAAAAAGAATGCTTATAAAATTCTCTACAAGTGAGCTATGAAAAAGTACAATATATTTTTTGTAGAGAATTTCATAACCATTATTTTTTTATAATAACTTGTGTTTAAAAAATATTGGTCGTCAAGAAGATATTTGCAAAAAAACTGCAAAAGTTTACCTTAAAATTTTAAAATCAAGATATTTTCGAACATTTTCTCAAAGCAAGAAAAAAATTTAATTAAGTATTTTGTACAGAATTTTTTAAGCTTTCTTTTTTATAATTACATAACATTTTTTTTAATTGGCTGTTGTTTTTTAATTGGAAGTTATTCGCAAATAACTCTAAAAGTATATCTTAAAATCAAGGTGGCGGCACAATCTCACCTTAATTGCTGGGGACTTTTACCACGTTCGTCAGGAATGTCTGACCTACTAACTTTTAGAAATTTTGGATTTATTTTTGAGGCAAGAAGCCTTCGTTTGGACTTTTCGTTGACAGCGACGTCATAAACTTAATGGGCGTATATGTAAATAATCCGTTTTGGCTTACTACGCTTTCCGTGTTTAATGACGTCACTGTACCATACTTGTCTCGCGCGGACTCTATCTCTTTTTCTTTTTTAGATGCAAAATTATAAGATGTCCGAGTGTATGGAGTATGACTGGCGCATTAATATGCTCTCTCATGAGCTATTAAAAAACAGCACATCTCAACCTCTTAGGGAACCCATAGACCAAAAGAAATCTCTACAAGGTAAATACAGCTTCTACACTGATAAAAATAATAATTTTAAATTAATTAAAAACCCTGTATAAATTTTGGGTTCTGTTTCAGCTTAGGATAATTTAGTTAAGTATCATTGAGTAAACCACAAAGTAACTTTTCTCCAATTTAAACAATCGAGGAGCAGTAAATTATTTTAGGGGTGCTTGAATTTGCTTATTTTTCGTTAAAAGCCTGAATAACTCAAAAAATACTAGTGATAGACATAACGCATTTACATCAAAATAAAGCTCAATCGTTTATACAGTGCGATCCAAAAGTCACCTCCCCCTTTTAACTTTTAAACGAGTTTAGATATCGACTTTAAATTTAGAACAGGTAAATAAGACGAATTAAACTATATTTTGGCATATATTTGATATTTTTAGCTTTTAAAATATAGTCAGGGAGACATAGCAGTGTATAAGAAAACGATACACATCCATATAGTCATAAAGTAAAAAAAATGCAAATAAAAACTTTGACAAAAAAAAAAGTCTACGCCGCCCATCCAATTTTACAAAACCTCTAATGGAAGTTGCCTTTTGAGAACTATATTTATTTTCTGGTAATATTAGTATTTTTATTTTTAGCTCTAAAAACCTTGATATCAAAATGTGACGATATAGAACTCAAAAACAACATGTGTCAAGACGATAAAACACTGAACAAATTTTTATATGCAAGAAAATTTGACGCGGATGAAACTTTCGAACTGTTAAAAAATTACTATTGGTACCGAAAAAGGAATTCAGAAATTTTTCGAGAATTTTGTTTGGAATCAGCCGATATTGTGAAAGCGCTAGAAAATGGTTTACCAGGCAAGTAGATAATTAGTGTTTAATTAGTTTTGCTTATTTGCATTTTAACATAGAAAATATACTTAGGTTGGTTTTATCTGAAATGTGATATACTTAAATAGGCTAAGCTGTATCATATAACAGACTTTTTTTTAGAAAAAATGTATAATACAAGGTGTGTTCAAAAAATTACAAATTTTTTTTATACGTTGGCCCGCACGGTAGCCTGATTTGACATCATTCGATTTTTATCTAATTAATTTCCTAATGTTTAGATTTCAAGGTCACAAAGAACATATTTGCTGGATTTTTGTGGTTACAAGATAAATTAAAAGTCTAGCAAATACGCAGTTTCGAATATGTCGCACCCGGTATAGTTTTCACGCATTCTGTATTAAATATAAATATGGCCATATTGACTTTTTCGAGTTTTAAATTTTAAAATATTTATTAAAATTAATATAATGTGGTGCATATTATATAAAATTGCTATGTATAGCATATACTGCTGACATATTAGTCGCGTGGCCTCCAAAATCACCTGATTTAACACCGTTGCACTTTTATCGAAAGTATGCATTATTGATTTCGTATTTTTTAGGTGTTCTTCCACTAAAAGACCGAAAGGGCCGAACTGTCCTAACCCTAAACGGCAACCAATGGGACTGCACATACACTTTAATCACCATATACAGGGCGTTATTGTTCAGCCTGGAAAAACTAACTCAAGAACTCTCAAATCAAGCCAACGGATTCGTCGTTATTGTAGACTGGACGGAATTCAGTTTTCGACAGAGTACCAACCTAAAACCTGGAGTGCTAAAATTAATGATAGAAGGTTTGCAGGACTGTTTCCCTGCTAGGTTTAAGGGGATACATTTTATTGGTCAACCTTGGTACGTGGAAGCAGCTCTAACTTGCATAAAACCATTTTTGAAAGAGAAAATTAAGGAAAGAATTTTCCTGCATGGAAATAATATGAGCACACTTCACGAACATGTACACAAGGATATTTTACCTGCGGAGTTAGGAGGTGAACAGCCTACTTACAATCCTAGATCTTGGCTTGACAGGCTTTTAAAAAAAGATTCTAACAATGATTAAAAATGTTATTTTTTTTTTGATTTTGAAATTGTATTTTGCTTGTCTATATAAGCTAATTTTATAGCTAATATTAAGAACCACAGTTGACCAAATGGGGTAAAACATTTTTTCGAATATTTTCGTATTAGAGATTTCCATGCTGACGAGCATGCTACATTTATTTTATTTATTTATTTGTTTATTCTTCTTGTAAGGGCCTTAAAGTATATTATATTAAACTTATTAAGGTGTTTTATATTATACAGAAAGTTTATTCACTTTAAATTCAAGGTATTGCCCAACGAACTAATAACTCTTCTTTCTAGAATACGCATGCCGTTAAAATAAAGTATCGCCAACATCTCGGTTTGTTTGTAAACAAATAGTAGGTATATTCAAGCCTAAACAATAACAATTACCAGTAACTGGTAATTTTGTCTCTGTTAGAACAAAGATGTGCGAGTAAGACAGACGAATGTTGCCGACGTTTTTGTCAGTTTTAACGAATGAAATGCCTATTCTAGAGAGAAGAGTTATTAGTTTGTTGGTATAGCCTCTTTTCTTTTGAAGTTAGCCCACTTCGTTTTTTGCTCTTGCATAAAACCACAAAATTCGTGTGTCAAATACTCCAGAATACTTGTTTTTACAAGGAACTGACTGTAATCTCTCGATTTGTGTCTATTTTATAAGCATTAACTTTAGTATTTTTAAGTCTTTATCCATGGTTAAGTACTAATAAGACGTATCACAAATGACATTCCAAAATTTCTCAGTTTTCAAAATAATTTTTTGCCATAAATTGTACAATCAATCAATATCGTTTTTTTAATGTAAATTAAAAAATATCAAACCAGTCAGGACTGTGAAGAGGGAGGGGGGAAAGTGGGATGCCCTGGTACCCTAGATATACAGAGGGGCCCGGCAAGGCCCGAATATAATGACTATTATTTTTGATTTTATAGAGGGCACAGCACAGAGGACCAGGGAAAAAAGTGGACAAAATTCTGAATTTTTGCATACGGTGTTTTTTACCGCTGATTTCAAATAAAATAGCCAAAAGTCCAATATTTTAGTTTTTTTTTTCGATCTTTATAAAAATGTGCTAAATGTCTTCTTTTGATTATATACAGATACTTTAGTAATTATGTAATATATTTTTAGACATACCTGAGGATAATTAAGTATATATTCTATGATTAAAAAAATTTTTTATTTTACAAATGGCATATTATCTTGAAAAAATATTTTTACAAAAAAAGGGAAGTATTTTTTTTTGAATTTTTTCGCTATTTTATTCGAAATCAGCGGTATCGTAAATAGTCGTATGCAAAAATTCAAAATTTTGTCCACTTTTTTCCCCCTGGCCCTCTGTGCACAGGCGTAGTTTTCCCATGGGCCCGAATTTTCTCTCGAAGGACCTAAAACTAGAAGTGTGTGATAGACCTATTGGTACTATTGGTACTAAACCATCATAATATACAGTATAATATTTATTTATAGAGCTAGAGCTCTTGCTATTGTTATTAGTTTTTGTTTTGACGATTTTTTTTTTGGTTTCCTATATTTTTTTTATTAAAACCAAAGACCTTAGTAATTAAATAATAATTTATATAAAATATACCTAAACATATATTTATAGGTATAAAAATATGATGCTATGTATAATTTATACAGTATAAAAATCTGTGATGAATTTTTTAATGTCTCTTTTTTATAATAATAAAAATTATATATTTATATTAAGAGGAAAATATTTTCTTTTTGTTACCATTTATGTAATGTTATTCAGAAATAAGTTCAAGAAATTTAAGAGGTGATTCTACGTTAAAAAATATGAAAAGAAGTTCCTATAAAGGTTGGTACGGAAATGAGCCCTAAGGGAGCTAAGGCTCTCCTAAGGGTACATCTAAAAAGTTTTATTTAATATGTCTAGAACGCTTTAAACCACAGTAACGAATCTTTGCGCATGTCTTAGCATTGATAAAGGCTATCATTTCATGCAATTTTTATTTAGTAATTTTAACCTGGGACGTGAAAAATGGTGGGGCGATGGTACTTTTTTGACCCAAACTTTTTTATCCGTAATTTTTTTGATATTTTTTCAATAAAATATTCTTTAATTAAAAATACACCGTAGAGCCAACCGTTTTCGAGAAAATTGCAATTAACACGTTCGCTGCCGACAACCCACCTGGTGGGTCCATCCCCTACTCATATTCAATGCTGAGAGCCCGCCTGGCGGGCTCACTGTAGACTTGAATATAAGTAAAAATTACATCGTTTTAAAGCTTAAACATCTCTCTACAAAATTGAATTAAATTCACTTTCCTATCTCTACTAATAAAGCGGGAAATTAATTTTGAAAGTGGCCGCTACATTCTATACCACTTTGCGTCGGCAGCGAACGTGTTAAAGAGGCAATTTCGCGTTCTGAGCATCAAAAATAGGAACTAAAAAATGTAAAATCACACTGCAGTATTGAAATTATTATTGGTTTATTATTTTTTTTAGTTCTTGTTTTTGATGTTCAGAAATTGCAATTTTCTCGGAAACCGTTGGCTCTACGGTGTTACATAAAGAGTAACTTTTTTATGTATTTTTAATTAAAGATTAATATTTTTTGGGAAAATGCCCAAAAATTTACGGATAAAAAAGTTTGGAGAAAAAAAGTGACATCACCCCCCATTTCGCACGACCCTGGTTAAAATTACCAAATAAAAATTACATGAAATAATAGCCTTTATCAATGTTAATGCATGTGCAAAAAATTCTTACCTTGGTTTATAGTGTTCCAGAAATAATAAATAAAAACTACTTTTTAGATGAGCTCATTTCCGGACCAACCTTGATGTGAACTTTTTTTCATATTTTTTAACGTAGAATCACCTCTGAAATTTCTCGAACTTATTTCAGAACAACCTTATATTATAAAATTAAAAATATCAACTTTCGATTAACAGCTCTTTCACCATAGATCACTTAGGGTATTTTTAAGTAACGCAGTAAGATCCTGGACTAAATATCGTAAGGGTCAAATAATAAAAAATGTGTAAAAATAATAGATTTCTAATAGATTTTTTATAGCGCAGGCCATAGAAATGTTTAATAAAAAAGTAAATAAAACACATGTCTTCTTAACAACTATATTTTATTAAATACATTTAAAGTTGCAACAATTTTTATTTTAAAATCACGAGGAAAATCACATATACTCGTGTCAATCTGAGAATGCGACTCTGACGTCACAGCGCGTAAACTAAATACCACTCTGTAGGGTGATTGAAACTTATTTCTTAAGATTTAATAAATGATTTTGGTTTATATACATTTTCTATAAAATAATTATGTATTAAGTCTTAATAAATAAGTTTCAGTTACACTACAGAGTGTTTTTTAATTTGCGCGCTGTGACGTCAGAGTCGCATTCTTAGATTGTCTATATATTACAAATTATAATAATTCATAAGAAAATTTATTTTTCTATACAAATTACATTAAAAAAATGCACTATTCCAGCCCATATCACAAAAAAATATAAGTATTAATTTAAAAATAAAAGTAAAGTGCAAAAAATACTAAAAAAGGTATAAAGACGTACAAATAGTAAAATAAACAAAACCCTCAGTATTATGTGCATTTAGTAGAAAAAAAAAAATGGTAGTTTATCAGTGGCGAATTATTAATTTTTAAAAGAAAACGCACAAACAGAATTGGGCAATTTTAGTAATCACTGGTCGGATCGAGGTATTCATATGGGGGCAAAAACTAAAAAAACTTATTAAAAAAAAACTATAGTTGACTAACCGATCGACCGCGGTGTTAATGCAGGTTCAATTTTTTTTAAGTTTCTTTTTTTCGTAAAAGGAAAAACTAATTTAAAAAATAATGTTTTTGAGAAAAATTGTTTTTACCCCCATTCTATCCCCTTACCGAAAACAATCCCAGCCTAGAACTTTAGATTATCAACCTATGGTCCAAATTTGAAGTCTTTAGCCCGAAGCGTTCTTGAGTTATCGTGGTCACAAATTTCCTGGACACACAGACCGACTGACAGATTTTTTTTTACGGAAATCATATCTTTTGGATATAAAACGTCCAGAAACGTAAAAAGAAGCAATAAACATTTTTCGATTTTTTTTTACTAATGCAAGACCCCCTTGGGAAAAGTAAAATATAAACAGAGAATGTTCCAAAAATGTTCAGGCTTGCTTGACAATCCCACATTTTTTTTTTGGAAAGTAATAAGTAATACATAATATTGGTTAATGGGCTATCTATAAATAATGTAACGCAGTTTTGCTTATTTTGAAGTTCGTAATTTATAGATGGCCCCAAATAAAAATAATTTCGTGCTTAATATGAAGTCATATATGACTATAAAGCCTAAACTTGAGCTTAGTGGACATATGTATAGGTCTAATAAATTTTATTTAAAGAACTTTTTATATAATTATAATTTTACTTCTTACAAGAAGAAGCGGTGTCTTATAAAAATATATTGAAATATTCTAAATAATTTAAATTTTTGAGCTTTAAAACAATTTAATTTGATGTGTTTTTAGACGGCACAGTTTATTTTTTGGAGTGGATAAGCTTTTACAATACGGAGCCATTTTTTTTTAATTACTAAATGATTTTTTGTGGTTAACTAAAAATTTAATCACGGTTACTCGCATTTTACTTTGGCATTGTCACTTAAAAGCTCGTTATTTAGACATAAGGGAACGTTCAAGTATTACGTAGCGCAAATTTTGATCATTTTTGACCCCCCCCCCCCCTGAAACGCTTTTTTCCTATACCATTAACATGGGCGTAACACTCCAAAATGACCCCCACCCCCCTAGGAGCGTTACGTAATACTTGAACTTTCCCCAAGCATAATTAAATATCACCCTATCTATTTTGAAATATTTAGGCACTATACTGGATTTTTTTCTCCAAAAAACTTTATTAAATTTCCTATTAATAACACAGTTCTACATAAGTTTTGCTCGAAGGACGTAGTTATATTTTTTAGCCGAATTTGATGTGCTGAACCCAAAAATTTATTTATTATTTGTTAAGTCAATGATACGAAGTCATAGAGAGCTCCAAATAAGCTAAACGCTTGTACTAGGGACTCTCCATTAATTTTGAAACAAATTCTAAAACTATATAAAAAATAATTTAGATTCTGCTGTTTCTTCTATAGAAGTATGTATACATACTTTGAAGTTTTTCCAATTTCATAATTTTCATACTTAAAAATCTTCTTTCCACTTTCTGAATACAGAAACATGTTAAAAATCAAGACTTGTTTTGTGGGAATCCCAAGTGATGGAAGGAAAACTAAAGATTCAGGTTCAGTAGCTCCAAATTCGTAAAAACAATATACCACATAATTCGGACTAAAAACCTTTAATTTTGTAGTCCTGTGTTGCTTAAGTTAACCTAGATTTATCAATATTTTCTATTTCGGTAGTGGAAAATCCAAGAATGCTTTGAATTGCCCGTAAATGACCTTGTGAATTTTCCCGATCGGTCAGAAAATAATAAACCGCTGATTTCAAAAACTGCAGGGTTATTTCGGGGTCGATTTTATTTTTGCTTTTGGCCTCCATTAACTGTCTGTACATTGCCTAAAATCAAAATAAAAATATTAAAAATCATAAGAAATGTGAAACCCTACTGTGGTAGTCTTTCCACCCGCCATTTGGTTCATTTAATAATAAAACATTGCTTTTATCAATATGACGTCTTGTGTTCGCCATTTTGTTTTTGCTTATTTTAGATCGTTCGCTACCAAGTGGCTCATATATGAGCCACACAATTTTTAAAATAGTCCGATGTCTCATATATGAGCCGACAATCTTTCTGTATGAAATAGCCGCTTAAAACACCTCGGAAGGTGCGGCTCATATAAGGGACGCGTGGTCTGTGCATGGATGACACCGTTAGTTAGCTAGAAAATACGTACAAATATACCCCTGGTATCGAACGTGTTAAAAAAGCCAGTTTTTCTGGCGAAATCAAGACAAATCGTTTAACACACCATTCATGAAAATCGGTTGAGTTCTTTAGGCTCTAGAAGGTAACTATCAAAGCTACGAACGTAAAACACATGACCCTCCTTAAGCGTTGCCGTAGTCGGGTAGAAAGAGAACAAAAAAAGAAAATACAAAAGAATATAGGTAATATTTGTAACATGCAGCATGCAAAATAAAATCTCCCACAAAGTTTTGCCTTCAAATATAATTTTTTTATTGTGTAATTCCCCATAAAAATAGTACACTTGGCAAATGAAAAAGTTATTGCATAATTTATAAAAACCTATGATACGAGGGCTGAAGTTAATATAAAAATCTACATACAAGGGCTACTCCAAAAATAGTACTTCCTAAAATAATCCTAATAGTGCGAAAATTGTCAAGAAAATGTGCTTTAAAAATTCTACATAAAACCAAAAAATACCAGAATAAATAACTTTTTTAAAAAGTACCTTTCTTGCCCCTAAAACCCACAGTGAAAGTGCCTCTTTGGCGCTTAAAAGTGGACGTGGGCTGTTCGAAGTCGAGGCGTACTCTACGTCCTAAAAAAATCGCCAAAAATTTACCAAATACAAATAAAATATTAGTATTATAAAACACATTATGCTATAAATTCTAGCGATATATAGTATTAATATTAGTATTAAAAAAAAACAAATATTTATTATTAATAAACTATAGTTCTTACCCTTATATTTTCTAACTCATTTTTAGTAACTTGTAATTCTTGTAGTAACTCTGGAACCGAAACTCTACTGGGATTTTGATGTGCTAACTCCATTAACTGCAATATGTATAAAAATTTTAATTTTTATGAAAAATAAACTTAATATATTCTTGCCTTATTTTCGTGCTCCACTTTTGCAGCTTCCTGGCCTTTGTTGTACGTTTGCAGATAATTTTCCTTGTGTTTTGTCTCCTGCTCTTCCAAATTCTTACTAGCCTCTTCTAACTTCGTTTCGAGCTCCTTGATTCTCTCTTTGGCTGTGTCTAGGTCGGGTACTAACTCCCAATATCTAAAATTAACGTATTAAAAACTTAATTTAGCTCAAAAAAGCATTTCAGCATCAACGACTGTTTTTAACCTCAAGAGAAGTATTTTTAACCTCAAAAAAAAAGGGTTTTAACCTCAAAAACAGTTATTTAACCTCAAAAATAGTATTTTAACCTCAAAAACAGTGTTTTAACATAAACAGTGTTTTAACCTCAAAAACGGTGTTTTTAACCTCGGAAGCAGTGCTTTTATTACCTGGAGTTAATTTCTGTAATCCGTTGTAGCAGTTCTTCTACTTTATCATTCTGTTTTTGTTTTAATTGATAACACTCCTCCTCATGAGTTCTGACTAACTCCTGTAATCTTTTCTCATATTCCATAATAAGTTTGCTATGCTCTGAACCATATTCCAGAGTACATAAATCCGCCATGACACCTTTGTCAGTAACATCAACATGTCCAGACTTAAATGGCTTAAAAAAAGAAAAGATTTGTTAAGCTGAATGGATTTGGCCAGCAAAACAGCCAGATTTAACTCTGTATGATTTTTTTGTATAAGATCTATTTGTGCACAAACCACACGTGGTAAATTTTTAACACCAATCTTACTAGATTTATAAAACATTTTGTAAATATTTTTCCGAAAGTATGTGCAGATCTTATGGATAATTCTAAAAGTTTGTAATTTTGTTCAACAAAACTTACCGATTTAATTCCATCTTCAAACAGCACTGAATCTTTAGAATGTATAGAGGAGTTAGTACAATCTTCAAAATGTCCGGAATCAGCAAAAGAGTTTGTCATTTCGTTGTTAACGTTTGGCGTTGTTGTTCTGTCCAACTCATCCTTTTCAGGACTAGTTTTCTGGCTAGTATTTTCCTTTACGGTCACGGCATCACTGGAGTCTTCTGGGGAACTTAGGGCTGCTTTGTAAAGCCTTAATTCCACTACCTAAAAGACATGCTTTTGAAAAATATCTGAAATATATTTTTTGTAAAGCTTACCTCCTTTGTCAATTTTAATATGTCGCTGTCTTTTTGTTCCAGCTCTTTTTGTGCCTGATGTAGGAGACATTTTAGCTTTTTGACTTGGCGATATGCCCTTTGGGTTGGAGTTAAGTAATCCTCTCCTGTAGCTCCTGCATATTGGTTACAGTGAAATACATATCTGAAAAATAATAGAAGAAAGAAATCTATTTATGAATATTGCCTTTTTATTTTGAATTTAATTGTTTTATACATTGTGGTGTTAACGTATTTTGATGAAATATTAATATATCAGATTTTGGATTCAAGATGAATATTATTTGCAAGTTTAAGTAATTTTGGCCAGCCAAAGGACCATATTTAACACTTCCTGATTTTTTAAAGTGCAATTTTGCTAGCAGGTTTAACTTATGCTAAATAAAATAAAGAGACTGTATTTAAATCATGAGAAAAAATGGCTTTTTAGGATTCAATTTAAAAATAGCAGTTTTTTCAGAAATATTCCCATTGCTATTTGAATATTGCTTTTCCACATTCTTAGAAGACCCTTTAATAGTGATAATTTTACTAAAAGGTCAGTATTTAGTAGTCATTAAAACTTCCAATTACTTTGATTTTTCCTTGCTGAGTAATTAATTACTTTCTAGTCGGCAATAAGTATTTTAATGTATATCTTGTAACTTCCGCTTCCCTATTGCACTTTGTGATATAAAGATATTTTATCCAATACATACAGATAATGAGACAATTACCAGCTTTATTTTAAATAGATAAACTCAATAATAACCCCCGCGTGGCTTTTACTTTATTGAGTGGATAATTATTTATTTTACCCACTCAACTGTCACTTGTCAAATTATTTTCTTGTAAATGTCATTAAATTTTTTAATAAAAATATGAATTCCTAAGCTATTCACGGAAAAAAAAATTATAGCTAGGAGCGCTATAACACACATACCAAGCAAATTATAATCGCTTAGTATATAAATACAAGGCTTTCTCTTACAATTATGGCAGTCAGTGTAAAAATTTATATGAAATACTTTAATTGTTTAGTGAATAATAAAATATAACAAATAGTATGGCATTTATAGCTTAAATAGATTTAATTATTGTCCGTGCTAATAATTTTTATAATATAATAAAATTTCTGTAAATTTATAATAGTGCCTGTAATAAATATAATCGTGTCTGTAATATATATAATCGTTTCCAATTTATTTTTAACATTATTAGTTATTGTGTCCCTTATAATCTATAGCTTAAATCACTATAATTTGCCACTGTTACCAAATATCTTATAATGTATAGCGCAGAGCCCACTAATTTCTTTCCGTGTTTATTGGATAAAATCTTGTATGGCACTTATGGGTAAACTGATATTGCCCTCTCGAAAATTAACCTGCTTGGCTGACAGGTTAATTTTCTCATGGGCAATATCTTACTTTACCCACTAGTACCATAAATAACTATTAATCATACAAAATGCATTTTATTTTAAATTGGATTAAGTAATATGACACAAGGATAAATTTTTGCAATATGTATGTTTTAAATTTATTTACTTTATACAGACTTAATTGTCCTGTTTTGTCTAGGAACATAATTAATTTATGATTTTGCTTGATTGTAAACAAATAAATTATAAACAATTACACGGACCCACAAACAAAAACTTATTCTTAACCGCTCTATATTTTTCTTACGTATTTTTGGGCGCCGATAACGAATTTGACAATAAAAAGCTCGCTGACTAAAGGACCTCGCTCCCTTTTTATGGAAAAGTAGTTTTGGACAGATTTGGGTGAAATTTGGACTTTTATAATTCTCGGCTTTCTGTTCAAAAGTGTCTGGGCACAACTCCCAAAATTCAATGGTTTGGGTGCTAGAGCACTTTAAAGATCGCGAACTAGCTCGTCCAGTATTCTTTTTTTAGTTTCGTGAATAAAGTGGGGGTTTATCAAATTCGTGTTCAGCGTCTAAAAATGCTATAGAAAAATATTGCATGGTTAGGAAGACTTGACGTTTTTTATTTTAATATTAATATGATTAGAAGTTATTATAATATTATTAATTATAATTAATAATACTAATTAGTAATAATAATTAATAATAATAATAATAATCATTATTAAAGGTCCCATATATAAGACGGAATGGAGACAAAAATCAGTCGAGAACACTTACGTGGCATATAATATTTTATTTACTACCTAAAGCTTTTAACTCCAAATATCAGTTAAAAATATAGTTCAACAATTATTTTGACATAACTGTCAGTTTGACAAAAAAGGTAAAAGAGTAGTTATCTTTAATTTTTTTCATTATTGACCGTCTTCAATAAACAATGCTTGACAACGGTCAATAATTATTATTTTATTATAATAAATGACTGCCGAAATTTTTTAAAAAGCATTAATAGGTTTTATCAAGGTGGGCATTGAAATCGTACATTTTACAACATAGTTTGATTTAGTTTGACAGGTAAGAATTAATTTTTAAAGTAAGGTTATTTATTTGTCAAATTCAAAACATATCAAAGCAAAAAACAGTATCCGCTTTGATTTTTATTTCTAAAAATTAAAATTAATAAAATAAAACAAACTAATTTACACAACTTTTTTAATTATAAAGCATTATAAGAATAATTTAAATAGTACAATACAAAAAACTAACAAAAAATCTAGTACTTACTGTATTTTACCCAAAAGTCAAAAGCTTAACCCAACTTTTAAAATCTCTTGTCAAAATGATATGATGTTGTAAAATTTGCGATTTCAATGCCTCCCTTGATAAAACCTATTAATGCTTTTTAAAAAATTTCGGCAGGTGAGTCCACTGATCTTGTTGGTTGTCATGGTAAAAAAGCCTCGGCAACGGTAGATAATACTAACAACTATAGTAAGATTTTTAGGGATGCGGTTGCGACATCTCAACTAAACGACTAAAACGTCGTAAGGCAAGATACGTGCAAGTGAGGGATAATACCGCATCCTAAAAATTCTTGCTATAGCACTTAATTAGGTGGTAGAAAAATAAATGTATGCTATTTTACTTACTTCATGCTCCGTCCAGAAAAAGTGGTACCATTTCTCGCCACCGAAGCGTGGTCGCAAGAAGCCACACTGCTCGCCACACTCGCAATGCTCTCCGAGTCGTCCCAGTCGCGTTCAAATCGGGTCAAGTCACAATTGTGCGAGGAACAGATGTGATTCTTCAGGGAGTCGCCTGGAGATCTGGGGCTCGATTGGGAGTACGTTGAGGGCGATTTGGGGCTGCTCAGTCTTGTGTTTGATAATGAAAGCGACTGAAAACAAAATACCTATTATTAAATTTTAATATTGTTTCGGAAAAAAAGTATTGGTTTTTAAAAACTGTAATTTTACTTTTACCGGGTAAAGTCTAAGATCTTGTGTTAGTAAAAAAAATGAAAGATTTTTATTGCTTTTTTACGTTTCTCGGCGTATTATATCAAAAAAGATTATTCCCGTAAAAAAAATAAGGGTGATTTTACGTTAAAAAATATGAAAAAAGTTTCTATAAAGGTTGGTCCAGAAATGAGCCCTAAGGGACCTAAGGCCGTCCTAAGGGTACATCTTAAAACTAGTTTTTATTTAGCATTAATAAATTTTTGAATTTTGTTATTTTTTTATTTATTTATTTTTTGTTTTCGCCTATTATATGTCCTATTTATAGGGGAAAGTATTATTTTGTTGGCAAAAGTATATTTTATTAACAGTATTATTAATTTGAGCCATTTCGCCTCAATGACTATTTATATCGATAAAAAATCTAAAACAGAAAATAAAATTAAAATGTTCTTATCAGACGCACCTATTTCTAGATGCGCTGGTAAGGTATTGCGTTTAAAATAATACTTATCTGCTATATCTTCTTTACCTAAAAAAATATTATTAGTCAATACCTTACCAAAGTTTAAAAATTTTGCCTAAATAAAGAATTTTCAATAAAATTCTTGATAAATCGTTAAAATTTTATTGAAAATTCTTTATTTAGGCAAAAAATTTTAACTTTGGTAAGGTATTGACTAATAATATTTTTAAGTTAAAGAAGATATAGCAGATAAGTATTATTTTAAACGCAATACCTTACCAGCGCATCTAGAAATAGATGCGCCTGATATGAACATTTTAATTTTATTTTCTGTTTTAGATTTTTTATCGATATAAATAATCGTTGAGGCGAAATGGCTCAAATTAATAATACTGTAAATATATATACGCGTCAAATAAATTATAGATTCTAAATTTTATTAAACCGTTTCTTCTACTTTTACCCCCTAGCCCCACTTTCACTTACCATAAATAAGCCTAGTAAAGGACTCAATAGTTAAGTCTTAACTGAGGTAAAAAAATAGTTTCCAAGGGGTTAAAAATGCAAGCACAAACAGATACACGCGTATTTTTTTTATGTAGTGTTTTTCAGTAAAACTTTTAAATCTTCTCTATATTAGAAATGGATTTGTAGTTTTGAAGAGACAAAGAATTGTACATAATTACAGATTAAAAATTAAAACTAGATCATTTTATTTCTTCTATATGCACTATTAATTAATGGATATTCGAACCTTTACAAATCGATCAATATTAAATTGTTATACTGAGAAACATAAATTTTGTTTTATTATTATTATTGAAAACAAATACAATTAACCCATATAGCACCGGTCGTCCATTGGACGTCCAATTTAGATCCCTTTTAAGTATATTGGTCCACGGACTAATAATGGATGTACTGTGTACGTCCATATATTTACATCCTTTGTACGACTATTTGTAGACGTCCATTCAGTGTCCATTTTATGCCCATAATTTTAGCACTCTACGTTTATTCTTAGTGGGTGAAACAGAGAGAGGGCAAACTTAGCCTTATACGCGTATGGGGGGTGATGGGAAGATAAGGGGGACGTAAAATTTATTTTAAAATTTGAATATCACTGGATGAGTATGTAACCTAATTTTAGTTTTAAATTATCTCGTGGGTAATAAATGGATTTTTTAAATTTCAGGGCGTTGGGGGCTAAGTTTTATATAAAATTGTATTGTCAGACATTTTGGAGTGTTACGCCCATGTTAATGGTATAGGAAAATAGCGTTACAGGGGGGTCCAAAATTATCAAAATTTGCGTTACGTAATACTTGAACGTTCCCTTACGTAACGCAAATTTTGATAATTTTGGACTTGGCCACTCAAGCAGGGACAAAAAGGGATAAAAATCATATTTTTATCGATTACTTGATAACTGATTATATTTTTATCGTATGAAAAGTAAAATTAAACCAAAATAGCATATTGCATTTTTGAGCTACGACTATAACTCCTGGATATATGGGCACAAAAAGAAAAAAAAACTAGGTACGGAACCCTCAGTGCGCGAGTCTACTCGCACACTTTTTTTTAATTTATTATTTTTATTGGCATAATTAAGAAAATTTCTTTATAAATATTGAAATTATTAATAATATTTCATACTTTATGTAACTTTAATTATTCCAATTATTTTTAATTAATATCTAGTGATCGTAGGGAACTAGTTATGAGAGAAAAAAAAAGGTCTCACACAAGTATTTTATTTTATTTTTTAAACACTTATTAAAACAGTTGAAACCAGCTCAACAGTTGCAAGCGCCTTGTCAAAACATCGGCACTAGGCACTAATTTGAAACGTTATGAAAAGGAAAGTTGTGTGATCACATGCATACGCAACCATTAATACATCTGCATAATTTATTAAAGTTTGAAAGTCTGTATCTCCAAAACGTTATATTCTAGCAAAAAACTGTATATAGCATTTTTTATAGGGCTTAAAAACAGCTTTCATTTAAAATATAATTTTTTGAAATCGGGTTATAAATAAGTGAGATATGCTAAAAAAACGTTTTACCGCTTTAAACGCCAATATCTCCAAAACAATGAATTTCAGGAAAAAAAGTGTAACATTTTTTGACTAATTTAAAATTATCTTTCATATAAGTGCTAAATTAATAAAATACAATAATAATTGCCTTAATTATAACCAAAAAACGCTAAAATTGGACGTTTACCCCATTCTTACCCCCTTACCCCCAATCCTTTACCCCCAAAATCTAACCAGCTCATCGAAATACGATAAGAAACAATATTCAAAAAACCGCTTATCGATATCTTATTTAGAAATGGAGTTATCGAGTTTACAGACAGACATACAGACGGACGAATTTTTTTTTACTGCTTTCGACTCGGAAAGATCTAAATCGTCGAGAAATATGAAAAAAACATGGTCAAAGATTTTGACTTTTCGGCGAAGATTTCAATACATCGGCACTCTTAGGTGCACTAAGGGCCGATGTAAAATGAATATTTAAAGCAAAAAATATCTGGGAGCTAGAGGAATTTTTCCTAAAAATATTGGAAAATAGATGAAACGTTGCAAGCACCCTGTCAAAACATCGGCACTATTGTACACTAGAGCCATCTAGTTTGCAAATTTCAAACTAGGTGTTTTGTTTGATATTAAATTCTGTATCTTTAAAACATTATATTCTAGCAAAAAACTGCATATAACATTTTTTATAGGGCTTAAAAAGAGCTTTTATTTAAAATATAATTTTTTGAAATCGGGTTATAAATATGTGAGATATGCTAAAAAAACCTTTTACTGCTTTAAACGCTAATATCTCGAAAACAATGCGTTTTAGGAAAACGTTGTTTATAACATTTTTTGACCAATTTAAAATTATCTTTTATATAAGTGCTAAATTAACCAAATACAATAATAATTGCCTTAATTAAAAACAAAAAACGCTAAAAATAGGAGTTTTACCCTATGTTTACCCCTTACCCCCAATCGTTTACCCCCAAAATCTAATCAGCTCTTCGGAATACGATAAGAAACAATATGCAAAAAACCGCAAGTCGATTTTTTTCTAAAACGTCGAGAAATGTGAAAAAAACGTGGTCAAAGATTTTGACTTTTCGGAGAAGATTTCAATACATCGGCACTCTTAGTAGCACTAAGTGCCGATGTAAAATAGTATGATTTTTTTCATTGAAAAAAAAAAATAGAATAAACCTTACAAATCCCAGATACGATTTTTCAACCAAAATATCCGAAATTCACGATTTTTTAACACATTAACCCCAAAATCCCCCCTATATGATCCATATACAAAAACTTAATTTTTTAGGTAGATATCTACAATGTTTTTAGCTTGCATTACAAAATCATATTTTATTTTTCA
Source organism: Brachypterus glaber (assembly GCA_958510825.1). Taxonomy (NCBI): domain Eukaryota; kingdom Metazoa; phylum Arthropoda; class Insecta; order Coleoptera; family Kateretidae; genus Brachypterus; species Brachypterus glaber. Next base: position 38,426,727 of record OY294051.1, on the reverse strand, counting down.
TATTATGAATTTGTTTAACCTAATTTCCTCTACATACTTAAATATTAAAAATGTCCTGACCTAGGATAACGGATGACCCCTCACATTTACTAGGATCGATCAAAAATACAGGGCGTTCTAAAAAAAACACAATAAACCAAAAAACTAAAAAATAAATAAAATTTTGTTTTGGGATAAATGTTGAATTTGACAAATAGTTTGCTGAATTTGGGAAAGCAAAAATCCTTATTACTCAAAAAAACAAAAAAAAAATAGGTAATAACTAAAAAAAATATTGTTTTTTTTCCTGGATGAATATAAAAAAAACTTACCAAACTTCTTAACCTATTTGGTGTTTCTGTTCCACCACTTTTTTTCTCACTAGTATTTTTATCACCGTTTTTTAAGCAGGTCGGTCTGGCCGCCATATTTGAATTTTCATACTTTTTTGCGGTAATTTCGGAAAAAGAAAAACCTCTTTTCAGCCGATTTTCAGGTTGTGTTTGATTTCCTGCAAAGAAAATACAGTTTTCCTGCAAAAGTAGTTCAGATCAGGGGTTAGAAAAGCAATCGATATTTTTAGAGAGGGGCGGTTTATATGACCAGCGGCTCTCAAACAAATAGACCGGATCTGTATGCACAGATCTGCGGGGAGGGAAATTTTATGGGAGCAGAAGTCATAAAAATCAGACTTTTTTTGCAAAACTTAAAAAAAAATTCTGCGATTCTAAAATTTAATCACCAATGCTATTTTTTTCTCTCCAAACATTTTGGCGACTAGAAAAAAGTCAGTCACGTGTTAGAAGGTCTATAATTTTAAGACAAGTGGTAAATTGCCTTTTTTTATTTTTTCCTTGTAATTATATTATTATGAATTTGCAAACTTTTTTTAAACAAAAATCAATAAAGTTTATTTTTTTGAAAAACGAAAAAAAAAATGTTCTTAGCCTAAGTTGCCTCATCCCGATTTTTACCAAAAATAATTTCATCCCAGAACTTTGGATAAGGAACCTATGTTTCAAATTTTAAGTCTGTACCACAAAGCGGTCCCGAGTTATCTTGGTTGCAAATTTTCCCGTACTGATTACAAACAGACCATCTGACAGCAAATTTGTTTTCGCTTGATCGATTTTTTCTCATATAAAACGTAGAGAAACGTCAAAAAAAGTAATCAGAAATCTAATTTAATCATTTTTTTATTAGCGCAGGTCGAAAAAATAGTTTGTACCATAATACTTTGTTGGACTTTAAATTTAATGGTTTCTTTTTCTTTCAGGAAAAAATGGAGGAAGGAGGAATTTAAAAAAATCAAAATGGGGAAAACTATACAATGAAAAATTATCTTTTAATATTATTTTCGGATGTTTTTTTAAAGCTGAAAATGGTGGAAGCCCATTTTAAAAACATCTTTAGTTTTCCTTACCTGTCAAACTTAAAATGACATTTGTGTCAATCCGAGGTGGTCTGGAAAACGTATTTTCCTTCCCTGATGAAACCTGATATTTTTCTCCTCTTAATCTCATCGAGCCATGACGCCTTAAAGGTATGGGACTTGGTAAAGGTATACGGGATGTTTCTTTTTTACTATTTTGAAACATTGTATCGCTCATTTTTCTAAAAATAATAACATAAATATTGATAATAAAAACGTTTTTGCCAGCTATACAGCTGGCAAGAATAAAAAAAAATACATTTACATCTAAAGTTTGTCATACGAGCTATATAGCCTGATATCACAGAAAATAACAGTGTTTACCCCCTTTTTATCTAAAATAATTTTAGATGAGAACTTTGGGAAAGAAACGTAAGGTTTAAATTTAAGAGCTCTCGACTTAACGTAGTGACAAATTTTATGGACAGAAAGACAGACCGATCCATAGATCTGTCTGTTTGTCTGTCCGGAAATTTATTTCGCAGAAATCAGATTTTTTGAATTAAAAATGTCAAAAAACGTATACTTTATTTTTGTTATGAATCATAAATTCACGAACTGACAAAAACTCACCCTATTCACCGAGATTCCCTTGTACATACTGTATATACAGTTAAAAAATGTGTCATAGTTGTCACACAGTCTAATAGATTCTAGAAATTTAAGTAAATGTAACTTTCATACCATGCTAGAATGATTTTATTATAAATAATGATATTAAAAGTATTAATAATAATATATTGTTTACGTCACTATAAATAACTACCTATACTTAATTTTTGAACGGAATGTATATTTTTTTTGGTTCATTATTTTTATCAATGCAATTTTTGAAGTTGAAATTTAAATTACCCATTTCAAACTTAAATTACATATTTTAAATAATAATGTTGTTTTTTTTAGAAAATTGGAGTGGTTGCACCTAAAATATTACTTTTAAAGCACGTACATGTAGATTAACTTTTGCTAACTTTGGAAGGCTTTTATATAAATACTTTTATAGACTAAATATTTACTCCTTTTTATTTTTTTATATTTTTTTTAAACAACGCTGGCGTGTTTGGTATGCTAGGAAAGGTATTTTATTGATTTTTAATTACATAATAAAAAGAATGACTATGTAATTAAAAAAAAAAATGTATTTCCCGTTCCCCCTTATTTTAAAAACTATGAGTTAAAAATCTAAAAAAAAAAATTAATAAACTTTTAAGGAAAACTATAGGAAAGTGCATTATAATATCAAATGCCACATTTCCCCGGGGCCCCGCGACGAAAATTTACTGTTTTTTTTTAATCGTCAATTTTTTTTTTTTTGTAGGAGCGCCAAGTCAAACGCTTGCTTCAAGGCGCCGAAATGCAAAGGCCGGCCCTGGACCCACAGGTGCACATTTAAAATCCAGCAAAAAAATACACTGCCCAGTAAAAGAGCTTTCCCATTATACCCCCCGTCCCATCAGGGGGGGGGGGGAATTAAAAAAATATTATCAGATTCATATTCCTCGACCCCAAAAACCATTAAATAGCAATTTTGAAGAAAATATTAGTTATATTGAAAAATATTTACCCCCTCACCCCCTCGGGGGTGGAATTAGAAAAGTTTTTTTTATCAGATTCAATTTCAGCAACCTCAAAAACCCATATATAGCAATTTTCAAATTTTTCTAAAAAAATGTATTTTTCCCCATTTGCCCCCCTTGCCGCACCCCAATGTTTACCAAAAACAAGTCCGAGCGAGAACTTTTGGTAACATGCCGGTATGCCAAATTTCAAGTCTCTAGCTTAAAGCGTTCTTAAGTTATCGTGCCCACAAGATTTCCCGGACAGACCAATCGACCGACCGACCAACCGATCGACAATTTTTTTTTCTCTTGATTTATATCGACATAAAACGTCATAAAACGCAAAAATACACAAAAAAAATGTTGAAAATTTTTGCACGAATACAAGGCTTTCCGAAATTTTGAAAATTTTCAAAATGGGAAAGCAATAGTAACAGAATTAATTAGCGCTATATGGTTATCAGTGGCTTAAACAAATAAAAATATTTCTTATCAATATACATATTTCCAAACTCGTATACATATTTTCTGTTTATAGAATTAAAAACCCTACTTGGCAAAATTTTATAAATAAATAAATACTTACCCAACAAAATCTTTTGAGCTTCTAGAAAATACGCTAAATTTTGATCAAATTTATTTCCAACATATTGTTTTGGTTTTCTTAACTACTCAACCAGAAGAATTCAAATGTTTTTAGTCCAATATTTCGCGGTGCACTAAATTTGTTTATTACTTTTAAATAATATTTATTGTTTATATTACTTTTTCCCACTTTATTGTTATAATTTTGCCATCGTGGAAAAATAAAAGCACGCTGTTCTGATAAAACTTTATGTTGTACTAATCTACTAGACTACATGTGATTATTATGACATAACTTTCACTTATAATTAACATGGATGTAAGTTAAGAGGGGAAACCATAACTTTTGAACGCTTTCAGACAGTGACGGCCTTTGCACGACGCCGAGTGAAACCCCTGCTTCAGGGCGCTAGCCCAGAGGGCCGCCGGCGAGGGGAATTTTTTTCCGTGGTCATCAAAGTTTTCGCCAGGGTTAAAGCGCTTTCTTCAGAGGAGGTGAGGACCTTTTTTACTTTTATTTATTTAGTTACCAAAATTATCTCCGCTGGGGGAAAACTGTATTCAGAGGTAAGGACCTTTTTTTTTGTCATCAAAATTTTTTTTAGAGGCGTGGACCTTTTTTTTAGTCATTCAAATTTTCCCTCAGCTTTTTTTTTCATCGATGAAGACCTTTTTTTTTAATTTTGCAAGGTAAAAAGTTGGGATTTCTAGCATCATTGCCTCCTAGGATCCTAAATAGGGGGACAATGGAAACGTTTGCCCTTAAGCAAGCGTACGCTTGTTTCAGGGCGCTGAAATGCTAAGGCCATCCCTGATTTCAGATATTATATATGTCTTAAATTAGTAAAGGCGCTAGCACAAAACTTTATGAGTTAGATTGTGCCCATGAAAGCTTTTGATCACAGAAATTTAAAAGAAATTAAGTACTATAGTTTAAACGGTAGAGTTTTGGCGGTATATTTTTTTAAATGACGAATTCTATCTGACTATAGTCTTAATTTAATTGTTTATGCTTAACCCTTTCCTATATTTATAGCTTGAAAAAAACAAACTGTGATTTTTTTGGGTGAATGCGCCTACGTTAATGTTTCTTGTGTCCTTTGAGGATAAACTTTACACTACGAATTACATTAATAATTTTATGCCGGGTTGAAAATTTTCTAATCCTCAAAATTGTCAGTGCGCTAAATTTTAATAATAGGGGCAGTTTTTATGTCGGTTGTGATGACAAATTTTCGGCCCACAAATATTTCAAATGGCTTTGCTTTTTTTCGCCAAATTTGGTTCTAAATTGAGAGTGTCAATGGATTTTTTAGGCTAAATCCCGTAGTTTCTAAAATGTTTAAATTAAAAATATCAAACAGCACTTATTGCGTAAATTTTTGATAATAAGTAAAATTTGGAGATAGGACAAAACTGACCACAGAAATGAATTCAGGAGGTACGACAAATTTTGGACCCTAAAAAAATTTAATTTGTTTTTTTTCGCTAAATTTTAGGGACCGGGCCGGACCCTAAATTTGGTCCTACACTGACACTCCTGACTCAAAATCTAAAGGCATAGTTTCTGAGGTATTTAATTTTAAAATATCAACCATCACTTTTTGCGTAAAGTTTTGATAATTTTTAAAATTTGAAGATAGAACAAACTGAACAGTTGCAAGCACCTTGTCAAAACATCGGCACCAGGCACTAATTTGAAATGTTATGAAAAGGAAAGTTGTGTGATCACGTGAATAGGCAACCATTAATACACCTGCATAATTTATTAAAGTTTGAAAGTCTGTATCTCCAAAAGGTTATATTCTAGCAAAAAACTGTATATAGCATTTTTTATAGGGCTTAAAAACAGCTTTCATTTAAAATATAATTTTTTGAAATCGGGTTATAAATAAGCTTATAAGTGAGATATGCTAAAAAACGTTTTACCGCTTTAAACGTCAATATCTCGAAAACGATGCATTTTAGGAAAAAATAGTTCGCAACATTTTTCGACCAATTTAAAATTATCTTTCATATAAGTGCAAAATTAATAAAATACAATAATTGCCTTAATTATAACCAAAAAACGCTAAAAATAGGAGTTTTACCCCTAAAATCAGCTCTTCGAAATACGATAAGAAACAATATGCAAAAAACCGCTTGTTGATATCTTATTTATAAATGGAGTTATCGAGTTTAGAGACAGACGGACTTTTTTTTACTGATTTCGACTCAGAAACGTCGAGAAATGTGAAAAAAAACATGTTCAAAGATTTTGACTTAGTAGCACTAAGTGCCGATGTAACGAAACTGGCCGCATAAGTGAATTCAGGAGTAGTCGATTTGAGATTGCAGATTTACGACCCTCAATAAGGTCAAAACTTAACCTCTTTGCTTTTTTCGCCACATTTTAGGGACCGGATCAGGCCCTAATGTTTTTAATGCAAAAAATTGACGCTCCTGATTCCAAATCTGAAAGAATTTTTAAGCTACTTATAGTTTTCAAGATTTTTAGTTTAAAATAAAAATTATATTTGAGCCCAAAAAAATTTTTTTGAAAAAAATTATGAATTGGAACTAGTGATTTAGATTTTTTGGATCCATGTATACCCCCACAGGTTAGCGAGTTATATTTTTTTAAGTAAAAAAGTTAGTAAACAAAATAGGTAGTAATTAAAATAAAACTCAAAAAGATGGTTTTAAATTTTTTTATTAACCCTGATGTAAACCATATACACATAAAAATCTACACCAAAGATGTTATTATGTTTTTCGCTTAAGGTTTCTTACTAGCCAAAATAATACCGTCGTATTTCTGTTGGAACCACTTCATGGCATCTTCTTTCGTCAATCTGTGTGAAAATCCAACTTTTCCGGTTTTCCTGCGCCTGTGAGCGACGTTGAATCCGGGGCGGCCCAAAACTACGTAAAAATCTAAACCATAGATACCAATAGAAGGATCGTATTTGATACCTAAATCAATGTGTTCTTGGATACCAAATCCGAAGTTACCAGATGCTGAAACAAAAAAAAAATAAAATAAATTTTTGAATTTTAATGTTTTTTAATTTATTTTTTTCTAATATTTTTTAAGGGTTTTTTTTACCTCAGAAGTATGTTTACATCATGTATACTCAAGAGTAGCAAATACAAAATCAACATCATAGGTAATAAGTGAAAATGTGCAGATAAGTTTTGACATTTTAACAATAAAATGAAATAAATCCGCTCCTGCATTTTAATTAGTTCTTAGTTGCATGTATTTTCGGTGATTATGAAAAAAGTACCCTCAAATGTACATTTGTAGGCGCATTCGCCAAAATAATAAAAAAATGCCCTAATTTGAATTTTCCGAGTAAAACAAGTATAATAACAAAATTACAAATTACAAAAATCGATCTTTTTTTAAGAAAATCGATTTTTTCGGTTTTTGTTCATCAGAAAACTAATGTGATTTGGGACAGAAGGGAAAACAAAAAAAAAACCAAAGTTTAATATAATTTGTCAAATATGGCCTATTATGGCTTATAAGCCTATTCACAAACATAGGAAAATCGTTTTTCTGGAATTTATAAACCTTAAAAAATAAATACATGCAATACTTTCGGCCTTGGCCAAATTTTTGGTTTTTTGATTAATTAAAAAATATACATACAGAGCGGTCCAAAAGTCACCCCCCCCCTCTTAACTTTTGAACGAGTTTAGATATCGACTTCAAATTTAGAACTCTTAAATAAGACAACTTAAACTATCTTAAGGCATATATTTGATACTTTTAGCTCTTAAAATGTGGGCAGGGGGGCATGGGGCGACATTTTTTTAAATGGAAAAGTGGGTCGTGTGGTACATATTTTAAAGCTTATAAAATTCTTCATTTAACTGCATATTTTTTATTTTTTTTTAACATTTTTTTTGGGTTTAAAATAGGGTTGAAAATGGGTATTTTTGTCAAAATTTCTCTAAAAAATCCAAACAATTTTTTAAAAATGCCTAATTTCATAATGAAAAAAAGTAAATTATACTTTTCAACTAATTTTAGTTGACATAAATAAAAATTAACAAAAAAAAAACTTAAAAATTTATTTTTTTAGCACAAAAAACTGAAAAATCAATACCTTAAAAAACATGTTTAAAAAAATTAAAAATGTATGGTTATATAGAGAATTTTAAAGGCTTTAAAATTATGTATCACACGACCCCTCTTTCCATTTAAAAAAAATTCCCCCCATGCCCACATTTTAAGAGATAAAAGTATCAAATATATGCTTAAAGATAGTTTAAGTTGTCTTATTTAAGATTTCTAAATTTGAAATCGATATCTCAACTCGTTCAAAAGTTAAGAGGGGGGGGTGACTTTTGGACTGCACTGGGAAAGTATTTTCTTGGCAGCAGTATGTTTTACTCACCTGAGAAGTTATCCCTTCTCAATTCGTATTCTCTTACTTTGAGACCCCTTTCTAAGATTTCTTCAGCCTTGGCTCCACGAACTGTGCAATGTACGGCGATTTTTTCATTACGACGGATACCAAAAGATCTGACAGTGTATCTGGCTTTGGAGAAGACAGGCTGTTGGCCTGTTAACTGTTCAAGTACCTTAAAAAAAGAAAAACAAAAAAATATTAGTAAAATTAACATTAAAATATATATGAATTAAATAAAAAAATGGTTAATATTGCTTCAGAAAAGGTTTTAAGATCATGGTTACTCAAGAGTAGCAAATACTAAGAAACATCATGTGCAATATTTATTATATTAAAATTAATCCTAAATATGTTTTTCAGGGGTCAATGGAGCTTTCTACAACTAGAATTATGAAACAAAAGACATCTACCCTATCTCTATCTCATTTGTGCTACACTTTCCAGCCAACCAAATAAATACTGTCTTTGTTTTTCATACAACAAATACAGTATATATTTGGTGGGCCGGAAAGTGTAGCAGTGAGCGGCACGAACGAACATAGCTAATGTGAATCTGTAGAACTTTTGTCCCTGTCTAATCTAACGGGTAAAATCTCCATTTAAATATTTTTATTTAATGTGAATAATTACAAAATGAAAACAAATATAAAAATACAATACCATAAAATTTCTTTTAAAAAAGCATGATAGATAGATACAGTACTTTATTGACCAAGTCAAAGAGCTATAGACTGAGGTCCTTCCGCATGATTTTATATTTTTTCCATATATAAGTGTTTTAAAAGCTATTAAAAAATATGAAATAAGCATCGAGAAACAAAACCTTACTTCTTTAAACTTTTAAAACGATTTCAAGTCTTGTTCAAAGCTAAAACATGAGTTATCGTAAAAAACTCTATCAACAAGGTTTTAATAATATTGTTTTTATTTCTCTGACTAAAGAGTATTAAATTTGATTAAAAAAAGGTTATAGGTATTTATTTTGTATTTTCGTTATATAATAACTATTATTTTAATCATATTACTAACCTTAGCGGCACGAGTAAGCCTATCTCCAGATTCTCCTACACAAATGTTCAGGCATAATTTGCGGATGTGCAATTCTTTCATAACATTTTTCGATTTATCTTTGAACTCTCTTTTCTCCTTTTTTGCGGCTACGGGCTGAAAAAATCAAAAATATTAGGAACTTTCAAAAACTAAGGTTATGTTTGCAAAAATTTGATTTTCTTCGTAAAAACTTGATTAAACTATTAATATTTATTAAATGAGTTTAATTTAATTCCTTATTAAGCTTCAATTATTATCAAATTAGGTATAAATATGTTCTAAACCATATAAACAATATGTTTTAATGTTCAATGACACATGATATAAACATAACATTTTTTCTATTTTCCAAACACTTTTTTTACGAAAATACCACTGAAAACATATTCTTTATAGTTTAATTTAACTTTTTAAACATTAATTTATCCTTTTTATTCACTAATAGAGCCGATGATTGAAGAATTTCAAACACTTTCCAAAATACACTCTACTCACCGCCATGGTTGATTTTTGAAGGAAGTGTTGCCGAGTCGGTAAGGAAGAACTTTACTCTGTCAAAGATGCGACGTTGCCATGGTGGCGTGGAGGGAAAATTGATTTAATAAAATAAGAATTTATTAGAAAAGTGTGAAAAATGGAGGAAAAAGATAATGTGACAGAAAAACACGAAGATTTGGCATATAAGGGGCCCTCAGTTAATTCTTCAGATCCAAATGAGCGGAAATTAGCTCGTAGATTAAGAATACAACGAAGAATAGAAGCAATACGCAAGTAAATACTACTTTTTTTAATTTTAATTGGTAAAAAAACGCAACAATAATCTAACGTTGATCCAAACCAAGCGAAAATGTAACTTTTAAAAATTATTTTGTTTTTAATTAAGATTAGGGTGGGTAAAAAATATTTTTTTTATTATGATTAGGCTGGGTATAACAATCTTTTTTTTATGAATATGATAATTTGGGGTTGGTTAATTTTAGGCAAAGAACCAGGCAAGAAGACACATCGGAGACAGCTGAAATAAAAAACGCAATACAGCAGCAAATTTTGAGAAGTTATGAAACTTTGGAAAAATTCATAACTGAAGGAGAAGAGTACATTTCGAATGTGCGGGTGGCTAGTGATTCTAGAGAAAATGACAGACGCGAGAAAGAAGGTACGGTTATTATCCCATAAAAATCCCGTTTCGTTTGTCATTATACCATTTACAGCGCCTGCGCTATAGATTAGTATTATACGAATTTTCCAAAATTTTCAAAAATCGTCCTTGATAAAAAATTCTTTGATACAAATTTGTTTCATGAAAAAATAAGAAACTTTTTGTCCGTCTGTCCGTGTCTGTCCGATGTCAAGAACGAATAATCCGATCAACTTAAAATTTTCAGGAATGCCTATTGTTTTTAAAAGCAATCCCTCCAAAAACAAAAAAGTTATGGGTTAAACTTTTAAAATAATCGTAAAAAGCTGAAAGAAAATTCCGATTAACGTAACTTTTTCAGGAAAAATTACTAATTGGAAAAGTAATCCCCCAAAAACAAAAAACTTAAGGGGTTAAACTTTCTTAAAAAATGAAAAAGCTATGAAAAAAAAATTAAGTTTTTTCGGTTTTCTCAAAAAGAAACTTAATTTTTTTTTTTTAATTCATAGTTTCCTTGTTTAAAGTTCTCGGCTGGGATTGTTTTTACTAAAAATCGGGATGGCGTAAGCTTTTTCTCCCTTATTTATTTTCAAAAAAAAAAACTTTTTGAAAAAAAAATGAAGAAAAAGTTTTAATTTTTTTAGTTTTAATTTTTTTATGAACATGGGAAAATATACAACATTTATTTTGTTGGCAGCCGTATTTTTTTAAAGTTTTGATAAAAATGTATTTCAGGAGTGGGCAGAGAAAAAACAATAAAAGCCTTAGAAGATGAAGCCAATCTAGCAGAAGAAGAATTTGCCCAAATAGCGGGAAAATGGGCAGTAATTATTAAATATAACGACCCCTTGCACATTCACGATGAAATAGAAGCGCAAAAGGAAAAGTGCGACAGTTTAATCAAACACAAAGAGGAAATCATTTCCATGCTAAAATTAGAGTTAAAAGTGGCGGAAGAAAATTTTGGGAAGGACCAGTTAAAGCAAAATGAGGATATTTCGACTTTAGCTCAAAGAATTGAGAAACAGGCAAGTATTAAATAGGGGAGATATAGTCTTCCACACGATCGTCGACGAAAGGGGGAGGTATCACCGAAGGGACAGCGCGCTCTCTTCTTTACGTCATAAGCATCACAAGGCGTGCAAGTGAGAGCCACACACATTCCTCACATAGTTTCCATAGCCACACATCCGTGTGTCAATAGTATATTACATAACTAGTGTGGACATATTTCACGCGAGTGATTATTAGACATTTTTTGGCGCTTCCGGTTTCGCCGGAAATGAATCAAACTTTCGATTTTTAAATGGAACACCCTGTATATTTTTTACATATTTTGATTCAGAAAACAAGCATGTGTCAGTTTTTGACCCCGTATCACCCATCCACGGGGGGTTAATGGGGGTACCCAGTCAACACAAATACATGGCAGGAACATAGCAGATACATAACCACTGTTCTATGTGATGTTGCAGACATGTAATTTTTATAGTCCATGTATAGTCCTTGGACTTTAACAATTCCGCCTCAAGTTATGTATCAGCTACATAACATGCTACATATCAGATACATACTAGGTACATAACAATAAAATTAGGCGTTTCCGAATTTTACTTGTTATGGAGTGCATCATAGATTTAGACATGGTGAACATTTTTACGTCTTTTTGATAAACCTAATAATTTAAGTATATAAATATCTTTATATGTAGCATCCATCAGGCAAAATTCTTATACGATGTGCATTTTTACTGTGAAAGCAAACTTTCTACCAGGCTTAAAAATCATGGGCCACATAAAAAGCCAATTTTTAGAGAAAAAATAGCAAATAATCATTTAAAAAAAAATATATATTTTTTAATTTTTTGTCTAAAATTATCTAAAATCGGTTTAGTTGTCTAAAAATACATGCGTTTCTACTACTTAAGGGTAAAACTTTTATTATTAACAACAATTTTAAGAATATTAGTGATTCTAACCTATAAAAATTAAAATAATATAGACGCCATATTTAGTATTGAATTCATAACATTTTATGTATCGTGTATGTTCTCGTACCATATATATGATACATAACATGCAATATTGCATGTTATGTATCATACATATGTATGTTACATCTTAAGTAATATGGCACATGTAACGTAAAAAATCTTTCTGTTATAGGGCATGTTATGTAGCATACATATGTATGTTATGTCTCATGTAATATGGTACATGTTACCTAAAAAATCTTTCTTTACCATGTTGCATCCATATATGTGCGGACTGGGTAATTACCCCTAGATCTAGTGTCCCTAATTACCCCCCCCCCCCCCCCAGGATAAAATAATTGTACGTTTTTGTAGAACTTAAGAGTGAAATTCGTAAAAAAATTGTATTTTTTGTCCTTTTGATGAAATTTTAAATTTAATTAATTCTAGATTAAAAAGACTGGTTTAAAATAATAATAATAATAATAATAATAATAATAATAATAATAATAATAATAATATGTCTTTATTGCCCAACAGTACAAGACCTTACAGGACATTCTAATATACAAAAAAAAACTATTCTATAAAACTAACAATAGATTGTAAAGTTGAAAAATTTATATCACAATGTAAAGAAATTAAATTAAAATTATTGCACATTACATAAACTGGAGTTTTATACGTAATGTTGGTATTAGCCCTAGCAACACTGAAAGTTTGGGTAATACGCGTAGAATTGGGTACTAGAAAATTAATTTGCTCTAGTAGAGGATTGCACATTGAATTTGTACGTTATTTCTTAATTTAAGAATATAAAATTTTAGTTTTTGGTCTTTAGCCCCCCCCCCCCCCCGCAGGACCACTTCCTGGATTAGCACCTGGCCCCTATGTTATGAAGCCCTCGATATGTAACGCGTACATTATGATATGCCACCGCCCTATTTATGAACTCACACCTAAGAATTCTATTTTTTTTTGTCCTAATAAAAATAATAAATAATTCGTTTTCATTTTAAGTTTTAGCTAGTAAACTTGATATTTTTTAATGTAGATGATATTTATGCGCACAAATTATGCTCAAGAGCTCGACAATATTGAAACGGCTATTCTGGAAGAAAGACAGACAATTCTGGATGAAAATAATCTAAAATGGGAAGAACTGTACCAAGAAAGGGATATTAAGGAAGAACAAAATTGCGAGTTAAAGTTTGAGGCGTTAGAAAAATTTTATAACCAGATGGATAATTTAAGAATACAATTCCAAGAAAACTACAGGTAAAAAATGCTGGAATAGTATATTCTATAACTAGTATGGAATAGATAATATTCCGCGCGAGCGGAAAGTTTGTTATACGAGCCGGCAGGCGAGTATGGCGGTCCCGCGAGCGCGGAATGACTATTCCATACGTGTTGTAGACTATACTTTTTCTTCGACTGCAAATATGAAACATGTATGGCTTTAAACTGCGGACAAGGTTAAAAACAATGTTTTTTTGTGACTCGACATTGTAAATGCAACAAAACACATATTTTTAAATAAATTTAATAATTTTATCAAATCAGTACTTAAAAAATATTTTTATTTAATTTTAGCACATATTTACAAATTATAATGCAAAAATTGAAGGTTATGTTGTGACAGATATCAGGTTTAAATATTTAACAATAGATAGAGGAGTTTTAATTTTTTGAATTAAATTGATAAAAAACTGGTCAAATATTAAGAAAAATTAATAAACTTTATTTAATTTTAACTCAAAACTTTAAATTGCATTAAATTATTCAATATTTCATGGTAAAATATATATATATATATATTTTTGCTAATTTTGCTACAGTTTTTTTACTTTTATAAATAAGAGATGGCACTACATGTGCTCATTCTAACACTTGATACGGAATATTCATACCGTATCTAGAGCTAGAATGGATTCATTCCATGTGAAAAAACTGTGTGTATTTATCTACATTCTAAAACAGTTGCAGAAAAAATGTTTTAAATTTTATTTTCTTTTTTTCTAAAGAAACCTTCTAACCCAGTCGAACGGTTGTTTGACCTTGGGTTGATATGAACACTCTATGTTTTGTTTGTAATCAAAAGGGGTTTCTTTGGAAAGCATAAATCCAAATTTGAACCCCTGTCCGATTTTTTTTTTTGCACAGTTAAGTACAAAAACGCATTTGTTTTGTTTTTGGTCTGTAACTCGGCTTCGGCTCGTCGCTCAACAAGAAATGAACATGATATTTGTTCGTTATTGAATTCTCTGCGATTTATGCAAATAAATTTTTTTGTTTAAACAATCAGAAAAAAAGTTACAGAGCAAAGTTGATGAAATAGGCATCATATTCAAAAAATGATGAGTTTTCCAGTTGTTTTCGAAAAACCGAAAAATGTTTGCAAATTTTTAACTTTTGCAAATTTTCAACTATCTGTAACTTTTTTTTCTTATTGTTTAAACAAAAAAGTTATTTACATAGATTGTAGATAATTCAACAAGGAACAAATATCATGTTAATTTTTTGTTGAGCGACAAGCAGAAGCCGAGTTCGGGACCAAAAAAAAAAAATGCGTTTTTGCACATAACTGTTCAAAAACAAAATCGCACAGGAGTGCAAATTTGGATTTAAGCTTTCCAAACGAAAACAGAGAGTGTGCAAATCACCGCAAGGTGAGACCCTTTTACACGACCGTTTGACTGAACTATTCTGTATGCATGGGCGGATTTAGGGGGGGCCATGCCCCTCCCCCAGCGAGATAAATTAGCATAGAAATACCTTCAAAATTATATTTTTGGTGAATGCGCAATTTTTTTCCTTATGGATGGGGGGCATTAAAATGAAATAAATCCGCCCCTGTCTGTATGTTAAGAAAATACTCTTGCTAAAGAATACTTTCCCCTATAATATGTTGTTCATACAAGAAAACTTCTTAATTGTTAAAAAAAACAATTGAAAAAAAAAATTTAAAAAACATTTGAAAAAAACTTAAAAATAAAAAAAAAAATTTTTTTGAAAAAAGAAAAGTTTTTACCTCCCTCCTTTAAATAACCCAATTTTTAAAGGTAGAGGATAAAATAAAATGTTTTTTTTTTATTGTTTAAAGTTACACCGCTTGTTTTCATATACAGAGCAGTCAAAATTAAAGTAGAAAATAACATAGAAGCGCTCCAAAAAGAAATGGAAAAAATAAAAGCTCTTACATTAGTAAACACCGAAAAATTGGATTACAACTACCAGATTTTGAGAAAAAGAGAGGACGAAAATATCAAGATCAAATCACAGCAAAAAAGACGGATGAACAAACTTCTGGACATCTCGGTGGCCTTGAAAAAAGAAATTGCAGACTACACCACGGTGTCTCGTACCTCAATCAACAAGCTGAGCAAAAATATTAAAAAGTTGAACGACAGCATCAAGGAGGTAAATACAAGTTACGGAATCTGCTCTTTTTTTACATCGGCACTTAGTGCTACTAAGAGTGCCGATGTATTGAAATCTTCGCCGAAAAGTCAAAATATTTGACCACGTTTTTTTTCACATTTCTCGACGTTTTAGACCATTCTGAGTCGAAATCAGTAAAAAAAATTTTGCGTCCGTCTGTCTGTCTGTCTGTCTGGGTGTAAACTCTCTAACTCCATTTCTACATGAGATATCGACTTGCGGTTTTTTGCATATTGTTTCTTATCGTATTCCGAAGAGCTGATTAGATTTTGGGCGTAAACGATTGGGGGTAAGGGGGTAAAAATAGGCTAAAAATAGGCTAAAACTCCTATTTTTAGCGTTTTTTGTTTATAATTAAGGCAATTATTATTGTATTTGGTTAATTTAGCACTTATATAAAAGATAATTTTAAATTGGTTAAAAAATGTTATAAACAACGTTTTCCTAAAACGCATTGTTTTTGAGATATTGGCGTATAAAGCAGTAAAATGTTTTTTAGCATATCTAACATTTCAAAAAATTATATTTTAAATAAAAGCTCTTTTTAAGCCCTATAAAAAATGTTATATACAGTTTTTTGCTAGAATATAATGTTTTAAAGATACAGAATATAAAATCAAACAAAACACCTAGTTTGGACTTTGTAAACTAGATGGCTCTAGTGTACAATAGTGCCGATGTTTTGACAGGGTGCTTGCAACGTTTCATCTAGTTTTTACCTTGCAAACGAAAAATTTTCAATAAAAATGCTTTTAATATATCAAAAAAAGAAATTGTCAATAATTTAACTTTCACTAAGAATATTACTGTATGCGCCTTCACCAAAATTGTAAATAATTTGTAATTTTGGCGAAAGCTCACTAAAATCTGATCCATAGATCATATCTGATTCATATATGATTATATCTGATTCTGATTCATATATTATTTATGAAGACAACCGGGGTTCGAAGTGTATGAATTTTGGTACAATTTGCGTTACGTAATACTTGAACGTTCCCTATCTGGCGCCACCTACAAATTTACAAATTTTTATTTCAACAAAAATTAGTTTTTACGCAAGCATACATGATCATACATGATCATCTAGATCATACATGATCATACATGATCATATACAGGGTTATTCACGGAAGTGGCCTATTAAACGTTTATGGAGAACCAATAACTTTGAAAGTCTGCTAATTTGCACTTTGGGGTTTTTGAATATGGGCAATCGATTAAAAATGTTTTCATGCTTGTGCCACTTCCGGTTGTACCGGAAGTGGCACTCAACTTTAATTTTTTAAATGGAACACCCCATATATTTTTTAATTTTTAAAATTTGCATAAAATTTGCTTTATTTTAATGTATAACGCGTTATGTCTATCTCCAGTAGTTTTTGAGTTATTCAAGTTTTTAGCGAAAAATAAGCAAATTCAAGCACCCCTAAAAACAATAATTTCTCCTTGATTTTTTAAATTGAAGAAAAGTTGTTTTGTATTTTGCTCAATGATGGTTAAGCAAATCATTCTAAGCTAAAATGGAATCCAAAATTTATACAGGGTGTCTGAAAAAGCAGGTCAAACTTAACAAAATTAAAATAGCCATAACTCTTTTTTTTTAAATGACACCCTACATTTTTTTTATTTGTTTAAATAGAGAATTCAATTTTCTTTAAAATAAGTATAGGATACCCTATACCTAACTTTAACCGTTTTCGAGCTATTTGCAAATTAATGTGAAAAAGAAGTATTTTGCAGTATTTCTGCAATTACGTAAATTTTTAAAATTGTATTGTGTTTTTATTTCTTTTAACCTAAATGTTATCGTTCTTATCGTGATAAATTAGTGTAAAATAATGGCAGAGGCTTATTCTTACCCTGTTATTTTGGATTTATTTGCTATTTTTGGTGAAAATGATAAAATAATTAGTAGAACCTGCAGAAACTTTAATACAAAATATCCTGATTTACCAAGAATGTCATGTAAAAAATTTAGAAGAATACACAAAAATTTTTCGCAATTTGGAAAAGAAAATGCAGTGAAATCTCTTACGAAACCAATTACAAACAACGAAAATAACGAAGTCAATGTTTTGGGTTACTTTTATGCATATCCACATGCCTCAATTCCTGCAGCTAGTTACGACTTGGGAATTTCCTATTCAAGCATCCAAAGAATTTTAAAAAACCACAAGATGCACGATTACAAAAAGCAAAAAATACAAGCCTTAAAACCTAATGATTTTCAAAATAGAGTGGACTTTTGTGAAAATCTTTTGATAAATATTTAAGAAAAACCAAACTTTTTAAAAAGAATAATTTGGACGGACGAGGCTAAATTTTCTCAACAGGGTATTTTTAACAGAAGAAATGTACACTACTGGGCGCATGAAAATCCAGTTTTAAGGTAAATATAATGATCTTTGAGGTAAATAAATAAAAATCGATTAATTTTTCTGGCCTATTTTATAAAATATAACAAATTTTAACAGAAATACGGCTGTTTCACAATAATTTGCAAATAGCTCAAAAACGGTTAAAGTTAGGTATAGGGTATCCTATACTTATTTTAAAGCAAATTGAATTCTATATTTAAACAAATAAAAAAAAATGTAGGGTGCCATTTAAAAAAAATGAGTTATGGCTATATTAAATTTGTTAGATTTGACCTGCTTTTTCAGACACCCTGTATAATTTTTGGGTTCCATTTTAGCATAGGATAATTCGTTTAAGCATCATTGAGCAAAACAAAAAACATCTTTTCTCCAATTGAAAAAATCAAGGAGAAATTATTGTTTTTAGGGGTGCTTGAATTTACTTATTTTTCGCTAAAAACTTGAATAACACAAAAACTACTGAAGATAGACATGAAGTATTATACATCAAAATAAAGCAAATTTAATGCAAATTTTAAAAATTAAAAAATATATGAGGTGTTCCATTTAAAAACTCAAAGTTAAGTGCCACTTCCGGTACAACCGGAAGTGGCACAAGCATGAACATATTTTTAATCGATAGGCCATATTCAAAAACCCCAAAGTGCAAATTAGCAGACTTTTAAAGTTATTGGTTCTCCATAAACGTTTAATAGGCCACTTCCGTGAATAACCCTGTATAATCATACATGATCATACATGATCACCATGATCATACATGATCATATATGATCATACATGATCATACATGATCATATCGCGCCATATTTCATATATGAACCTTCATGTACGACCACTTTTTCCAGAATTTAATTAGTATTGTACCAATAATATTGGTTCTTTTAATTTTTAGGTGGAAACAAAAGCAGATCATTTCGCAAAAGCAAACGACGAAAAGTTTCAACAAATTTTGGAACTAAACAAAAACGAACTGATCGATCTTTTGAACAAAATAAAGAGTATCGATAAGATTTTGTATGAACAACAAATGGGAGTAACTTATAACCCATTTGAGACGAACATACGGTTCTATATTTACGATATTAAAAAGCAAAATATTCAAAGAAACAGACGTAAGTACTGCCCAATGGAAATTTGTGACCACGATAACTCGAGAACGCTTCGAGCTAAAGGCTTCAAATTTAAACCATTTGGTTGATTACGCAAATTTCTAGGCTGAGAATGTTTTTGGTAAAAATCGGGATGGGGTAAGGGGGTAAAATAGGTAAAAAACATTTTTATTAAAAAAAAATCATTTTATTTTTCGTTTTACAAAAAATTTTCTTCCCGAACTTTTTTTGAAAAATGTTTAAAAAATTTTATTTTATTTTTTATTTTAATTTTTTTCGTCCAACAAAAAATAAAAATATTAGTTATTTATTGTACTAGTGGGTAAAGTAAGATATTGCCCATGAGAAAATTAACGAGGCGTCAGCCAAGCAGGTTAATTTTCGAGAGGGCAATATCGGTTTACCCATGAGTGCCATACAAGGTTTTATCCAATAAATAGCTTAGGAATTCATATTTTTATTAAAAATTTTAATGACATTTACAAGAAAATAATTTGACAAGTGACAGTTGAGTGGGTAAAATAAATAATTATCCACCCAATAAAATAAAAGCCACGCGGGGGTTATTATTGAGTTTATCTATTTAAAATAATGCTGGTAATTGTCTTATTATCTGTATGTATTGGATAAAATAATTTTTTGAAAAAAAAAATTGTTGTTTTAATTAGGTAATTAGGGAAAAGTATTATTTTGTTGGCAGCAGTAACTTTTTTGTTACTGTAAAATATAAAAAATTCTGCTTAGAGTGTAAGCTGAGCCCCACTCGATTTTTTCTAGTTACATCCCTGTTAATAAATAATAAATTTTAGATGGACCCTTCAACCATTTGGACTCATTCACGTCTCTAAACTCTATGGACGTAATAAACAGAAAAAAAATTGCGATAAAAGGTCACGAAATAGCTGAAAATAAAGAGGATGATTTAAATAAATCGGTTTTTTGCGGTTTGATCAAAAAAGTTTTGTCGAAAATTGCCGACCAATCGGGATTTTTGGTCGAGAAAAAATTGATGGAAATTTTGGAGCCATACAGTAAAAATAGCCAGACTATAGTCAGAATGGATAACGCATTAGCTGTGAGTAGAGGCAGAATGTTATTGACTCAAACGTCATTTTTTTTTGTCAAAAATACAAATATATAATACAAGTTATTACAGCTGAATAAAAAATAGTGTATGATGCACGGGCGAAAACTAATTACGGAGATTGTAAGCAAACAGTATATTTGTCGTCCTTGTTTCATAAATAACTATTTCATATTATTTAAAAAACCGCCTTCGGACGCCATTGCGTATTATGCATATATTTTATTTCATATATATTATTATTGTTTATTCTGTTATTATCATTACAAGGACTTTAATTTACAAAGTAAATTCAATACTATATTATTACGTGGTGAGTATCCTTCTATATCTATAAAAATATTTGTATATACACGAAAAAATATATGCTAAAGACACATCGGCATCCAGAGTCGAATTTTACCTTATTTTTACATACATTAAAATTCCGAATTTTATTCAAAAATCCTCCAAAAACTGGTTCTTAGCTCCAAGAGCAGTTTAATTTTTTTAAGACTTATTAATATTATGGATTGTCACATGGTACTTCTATTTGTTTAGGCTCTAGAAGTGAAACATTATATGGAAATAGACATTTTGGTGCAATATTTTATTCCCTATACGTATTGTCCGTACTGCAGTAAATCTGACAGAGACAGCGAAGGGAGTGAAGGAACTGTTAAGTCGCAGTTTAGCAAAAAGTCTGCTAAGTCTTCAAAGACTGCTCTAAGAAGTAAGTAACAAAATTACGAAAAATCCTCAAAAAATGTCGCACAAAATAAGTATTTTTCCCCCCTCCTTGGTCCTACCATATTTCAGTTTTTTTCAGAGATTTTCATCTATCTCATTGGACACACATTAGCAATATGGCTCTTGCAGTATAGTAGCCAGCCAGATTTCCAGATTTAACTCCTAGTGATTTTTCTGCATAAGCTTCCAAAAGGGTCCGTCCATATATAGAAAAGTCGATATGGAATAAAATTAAACTTTCTTAGTCTGTTTTTTCTGGATCAATTTCATTGAAATATTGTATACGTATGTATAAGCGTTTAAAGATCATATCATTTTGCAAAAATGTGAAAATACGAGATTTTTAACTTGAGATCAATTTTAATCTAATGGCCAGCTAGGTTTCCCGACTTACCTTCTAGTGATTTTTTTCTAGAAGCTTCAAAAAGGTCCGTTCATAGCAATTTAATGGGTCAATTGGAATTAGACGCCGACCCCAATCTCGTACTGGGTATCCGACAGACCGAGGTGGTGATCAACAATTCGTTGATTGAGATGCTCAAGGACGACGATGAGGACCAGGAAGTCGTGATCGACGAAGTGCCCCAGAACGTCATCGATGTCAAGGTGTCTGTGAGCGAGCCCCAGGATACGCTTATAGACGTAACAAAAAATGCTGCTGGAACTGGCGGAGGATCAAAGTCAGTATTTTAAAAAAGAGCTTGAAAACAAAAACAAGAAAGTATTTTTTAGTTTTAGGTTTGAAACTAGCGAGCCTAACAAAATATACACGGATGAGCAAATTATAGAATTGCTGCATTGCGAGTTTAACCATCCCTTAGAAATAAACCCTGTGTATATCTTAAAGGTAAATGCCACATTTAGAATAAGGTTCTTTTTTTAGTGAAAATGCGTACCACCCAAACCGAGGGGCTGACCGCGAGGAAATCTTTTGTACAAGCCAAAGGAACTCAGGAGGAACTCTGGAGGAACTCTGAAGAACTCTGGAAGAACTCCAAGGAACTCCGGAGTAACTCCGAGGAACTCTTTGCAAAAAGGAACTCTTTTGTACAAATTTCAGACGCGGTTAGAAACAATTATTACTTATCACCCATGCGGATTAACGTTTTTATTTTAAAACTAGATGAGCCGTTATAAACACCTTTTCAAAACATTCTACCTATGGGCGCCATTGTTTGCAGGGGCACCATGTTTGATAGAAATCGTAAGGGATAAAGCTTTTTTTCCTGAAGGTAATTTTGGGGCGTCAATTTTTGTTTTGAAGGGGCGCCAAGTTTGGCAGAAACCGTCAGGGACAAAGCTTTTTTATGAAGGTTTTTGGGGCGCCAATTTTTGTCTTGAAGGGGCGCCAAATTTGGCAGAAACCGTCAGGTGAAGGTAATTGGGCGCTAATTTTTGTTTTGAAGGGGCGCCAGGTTTGGCAGAAACGGTTAAGGACAAAGGTTTTTTTTCTTGAAGGTAAATTTGGGGCGTCATTTTTTATTTGAAGGGGCGCCAAGTTTGGTAGTAACCGTCAGGGACAAAGCATTTTTTTTAGGGTGCCTTATTGGCAGTAGTGCTTGCATAGCGGCTTATTTTCCAAAAATTACCCATTCCAGAGAGGAACTCTTAAGGAACACAGGAGGAACTCCCAAGGAATTCTGGAGGAACTCCAAAGGAACTCTGAGGAACTCTTTGCAAAAAGGAACTCTTTTGTACAAATTTCAGACGCGGTCAGCCCCTCGACCCAAAATATCTTGTACCTTTTTTTTTAATATTTTTATAGTATAATTCCAATAAAATATGCAGTGACTAATTCCAACGATTAAGGTAGAGTGGGGAGATTGCCAGAGCCGTTTAAATTTCTTGTGCCGATTTTGATTCGCGCATCTATCTATCTCTCTCTAAAATTCCGTTTGGACTTCGAAATACACAAAGATAGCCACTCGGTCAGACAGAATTCCTGTTTCCCCCACTCTAATTCATTGAAAAACACAAGTGGACTAAATTTTAGGTTAGTTTAAAAACCAAAGTCGAAGTAACTGCGCAAACTTAAATTTGCAAAACAAAGCTCCCTTGTCGGCACAGTTTGTTCACGCGCAGTCTGGTCGAATGGCACTCTCCCCTCTCTACCTCAATAATTCAAAATGTCCTATGAAAAAGTCGTTTCGGTTCGATTTAGCTAAGTTTTGTATATGTTATAATTCCCAACCAAACTTCAATAGTTTATGTACTAGAAATTTTTGAAAATCTCGAGCTAGCTCGGCCAGAATTCTTTTTTTGTTTTTTTTTGAAAAATACGTAAGGGAGCGTTTAAGTATTACGTAACGCGCTGGATTGGGGGTCTAAAAAACGTTACGCCGAGTTACAGAGGGGGGTTTGTGTCAGTAAAAATGTTTGGTAACACTTAAAAAATTGTAAACTTATGAAATGTTTATTGGATCACGTTTTTAACAATGATCTAGGCCTAAAGAAACGGATTCCTTGTAAATTTTATTGCACACGGCGTGGTTTACAGTTCACTAAATTCTCTAAATAAAAATGGCCAAATTTTGCGTTACGTAATACTTGAATGTTCCCTAGGAAAAATATAGTCTGTTTAATAATTATAATTAATCTCATATTATTAGTAGACTCAGCTAATCTAGTGTCCTTCATGAAGTGCCTTTTTTATGACAAATTTGTGTACAAAAAAAAGTTGCCTGTGCTGGGGTTGAGACCCACCTGTTATGTATTTTAGGTGCTAAACACAAATCTGTCATAAAAAAGGCACTTATTTTTTTGCTACACGGAAATTGCAGATAAGATGTTCACTATTTTAGACGGTTTTTTCAGTGTAGCAAAAGAATGAGCCCATGAGTTGCCTTTTTTATGGCTGATTCGAGTTCAGAATCCCAAAATACATATGAATAGGTGGGTCTCAACCCCAGCGCGCTGGGGTTGAGACGCTGCAGCGTAGACAACTTTTTTTGTGGGCCTGTGTAATTTATACAAGGGTATTTTAGGGCTTGCGTGAATTTATAACAGCGCATTACACTGCTCAGCACAAGGAAAACGTTTCGTCCATTGAGGAGAGAATAAAATTCAAAAGACAAACTGTGTCCAGAAGTCTTTCCGAAAAGGAGATAAAAAAATATTTTGAAAAATATCAATCTGCATTTTCGAGAGATAGAGAAACAGTTTGGAACGCATTGTTAGATGGACTCAAAAAGTATCATCAAATTTTAAAAGGTGAGAAAATAAAATACTCAAACAAAACGATACTTTTCCTTATAGTTAACAATAAGTTTTTATCCAATACAGTGGGTTAGGCTAAATGTGACACCCAGGGTAATTGTGACATGTCCTGTTATAATTCTTCTAAACAAGTTTAAATCAAATCGAAATTTTACGCGAAATATTTAATACTGTCAAAAACCCAATGCCAGGGTTGGATTGGATATAAACTAGTTTAGAAGAATTATAACAGGACATGTCACAATTACCCTGGGTGTCACATTTAGCCTAACCCACTGTACATACAGATAATGAGACAATTACCAGCTTTATTTTAAATAGATAAACTCAATAATAACCCCCGCGTGGCTTTTACTTATTGAATGGATAATTATTTATTTTACCCACTCAACTGTCACTTGTCAAATTATTTTCTTGTAAATGTCATTAAAATTTTTAATAAAAATATGAATTCCTAAGCTATTTATTGGATAAAACCTTGTATGGCACTCATGGGTAAACCGGTATTGCCCTCTCGAAAATTAACCTGCTTGGCTGACGCCTCGCAGGTTAATTTTCTCATTGGCAACTATTTTTTTTCCGTTGAAATGTTCCATTTTCAAAACACGATTTGTTTAAAATTGTTTTAGTCCTTTTTGAAATCTTTGGATAAGGAATCTATGTTCTAAATTTAAAGTCTTTAGGTCAAAACGTACCCGAGTATTCGTGGTCACAAGTTTTCCCGGACAGATCGATTGACAGACAATGTTTTTTCGCGGAAATCGTCTGTTTTTCGCATTAAATGTCGAGAAATGTAGAAAAAGCATTAACATTTTTATTTTTTTTTTGCTTGTATTGTATATATATTAACGTAATTAACATTTTTTTTTATTGTTAGATCGCAAAATATTAAGTGAAGAGGTTGTTTCATTAAGGCAACAAAATAAAGAGTTGAAACAAATACTTTCAAATTATATGCATCATGGGCAGCATATGAAACCACCTTGTACTGAGTTGGAAATGTCACGGAGGGAAAAAGCACCCTGTATAGAAAAACCTGCATAGTGTATATATTTTCTATATTTTTAGTTAATATACAATATTTTACAAAAAGTATTTTGAAGTAATTTTGATGTCCGTAAATAATTATGAAAGAAAATGTTAGTGGAATATCGGACAGAAGAGAAACTAGTAAAAATCAGGTTAAAAAAAATAAAAATTAAAAAAAAATCAATTTCTTTTTTATTTTTTCGAAAAACTTAAAATTTTTAAATTTTTTTTTTAAAAATGGTCTTTTCAGTTTTTAAAAAAGTTTAATCCCCCTTTTTTTTTTTTTTTTTGGGGGAGGATTACTTTCAAAAACAAAATGGATCTTTCCCTCATAGAACTTGATTTTTTCGGAAAATTTCAAGTCGATCGATTATTCGTTCTTGAGTTATCGTGTCCACAAAAAACGTGACATCAGACGGACAGACAAAGACAGACAGACAGACGGACAATTTCAAAAAAAAAGTTTCTTATTTTTTCATGAAACAATTTTGGAAAATTCGAAAATACCGTATAATACTATTCTAGTGGGAGAAGCTTTGTGGGCTACTCGTGCCCTCGTAGCTATTGAACACCCAGCTGAAGTGTTCGTAATCAGTTCTTGTACTTATGGACAGAGGGCTTTTTTGAAGTTTACTACTCACACTGGAGCTACTCCCATTGCTGGAAGGTTCACTCCTGGTAAGATGGCCTTTTTTTGTTGATTTTTAATGTTTTTTTGCATACAGTACCATGTCCCTTTAGTTGTATATCGTACTGCCTTGTCAATTGATACACCATTCCAAAAAGCATACTTTGCAGCTGAAAATTACTAGTTTTCATATGATTTTCTATTAAAACGACTCATTTCAAGTAAATGTTACATTTGAACTACTTTTAGTTTTTATCTCTTGACAAATGGCAACACTGAATTTGTGGGAAAAATTTTACGTTGGCGACATTTCTTGTCAATCTCAAAAATGTAAGGTTAAGTTTAATAACTGTCAATGTCAAAAGAGTAGGGTTATGTTTGAATAATGTCACTTTGACAGGGACTGTTGCCAACTTAAAATATGTACTTTAATTCAATGTTCAAAGCTTATTTGAAATATAATTTTTGAAATAGGTTTATAAATGAGTTATGCCAAAAAAACATTTTACTGCTTTAAACGCTAATATTGTGAAAACAATATATTTTAGGAAAACTTGTTTATAACATTTTTTGAGCAATTTAAAAAAATGTTTTATATAAGTGCTAAATTAATAAAATACAATAATAATTAACTTAAAAACATGCAAAAAGCCGCTTGTAGATATCTTTTTTAGAAATCGAGTTTTTACACTTACAGAAAGACGGACGCAAAAAAATTTTTCACTGATTTCGACTCAGAAAGGTCTAAAACATCGAGAAATATGAAAAAAACATGGTCAAAGATTTTGAATTTTCGGCGAAGATTTCAATACATCGGCACTCTTAGGCCCAGTTTATCAATGTACAGTTAAAACTTTATCTAATAGATAAAGTCTCAGTTAAGAGCAAATTCTGGATTTTGGTTGGGGTTGGTGTCAGCTTAATTTAGCTGCACTTTGATAAACCCAGCCTAAGTAGTAATAAGTGCCGATGTAAAATGATGATATTACTAAGGAACCAATGATTTTTGGTGATTATAATTTAAAAACTGATTTAAAAATCCCAAGTTCAAACTTTATTTGCTCAAAAATTATGCCAAAAATCTGCCTTTATTTTTTGCTTATATAGGTGCCTTCACCAATCAGATCCAAGCCGCTTTCCGTGAGCCAAGGCTCTTGATAGTAACCGACCCAGCTTTCGATCACCAGCCAATCACTGAAGCTTCATACGTCAACATTCCAGTCATTGCCATTGGTGGGTGTTCTGTGGTCATTGCTCTGTGTAATACCGACTTTAAGCCACATTTTGGTGGTGATTTAAGGAATATTTTGTTGTTGCGGAATCGTACCGTTAAGTGGGGTGACTTCGGACGGTGTGGGTGACTTCGGACACTTTTTCGCAAAGCCCTCTGAACCAAAGCACATGTGCACAAGTAAGTTATGGAGTTGTGTGCACAAGTTGTAGAATTTAACCCCACGACTTATTCACATAACCCCACAACTTTTTATTTATTGCTGACCGAAAATCAGTTTAGAACTGGTAACTCGGCCTAATTTACAGTTCATAATACATAATAATTTTTTTTTTAATAAATTCTTATAAAAAATAGAAGAGAAAATTACAATTAAAAATGTCACTTTTGCACAGGTGCTTTGGTTCAGAGGGTTTTGCGAAACAGTGTCCGAAGTCACCCACACCGTCCGAAGTCGCCCCACTTGACGGTATTTTACACTTTAGTTTTACTTGTGACTTTTTCACACTCTGTTACAGACTGATCACTTTGATATACTAATTTCATATTTAGTAAAAACAGTAGAAGTGACAATATTTAAAAAGAGCGTTAATCCGAGATCAACAAATATTCACACGAGTGTGAAAAGCACTTAATTTTGGATTATGTTCACTATTTTTTTTGCAAAATGGATAGAAAAAATACTAACATTTTTCTTTTCACTTTTCCAGGTTCTCCGCGGAAAGATCTCCCGTGACTCAAAATGGGACGTTGTAGTCGACTTGTTCTTCTACCGCGAATCAGAAGAAGCTAAAAAGGAGGAACAAGCAGCTAAAGAAGCTGTTGCCGTGACAACCAAACCAGAAGTTACCACCCACGAGCCCGATATCGAATGGAACTACCCTGAATACACAGCTGAGCCTGTCGTACCAGCTATAGCTGCAGCAGCAGCAGCTGCTACTGCTACCAGCTTCACAGATGCAAACACTGACGAATGGCACGCCCAAATTCCTGAAGAATGGACAGCCGGAAGCACAGCTGCCCAAGGAACCAACAATTGGGGACAGACTGGAAATTGGACCAGTTAAATTATCAATTTTTTTTGTTAATTATAATTTTTTTTGACGAGACTGTACACGTTAATGTAAAATAAAACAAGAATGTTCAACTAATAATCTCTTTTATTGAAAAAAACACCCTTCCTATATATTTCCTAAAAATGTTAAAGGCATTCTCCTTAAACACCGCTATAAGGAGAGATCCTATTGATAAATTGCTTATTTTGCTCAAATTTTCATTAAAAATGTCGAATTTTGCTCTAAACGCAACTTTAGAGAGCTTCCAATTTTTGCCGATAGAGGGCGCCACCATACACTGTAGAGCTCTGTTTTAGTCGAGCTTACCATTTTCGCCGCTAGGTGGCGCCACCTAACAGATACACCTCTTTTTTTCTCCTGCTACTTTCTGTTCTCCTGATACAAAAACAAAAATTTCACGAAAATTATTGAATTTTGACCAAAAAAATGTATCAGGAGAGTAGAAAATAACATAAGTAAAAGGAGGTTTTTTGGACTTGTGGCGCCATCTAGCGGCGTCTTTCAGAAACCAAAAAAAAGAAATTTATTAGAGCTTCCTAACGGCGCCGCTAGATGGCGCCACATTTCCAAAACACCTCTTTTTACTCCTGCTACTTTCTGCTCTCCTGATACAAAAACAAAAATTTCACGAAAATTATTGAATTTTGACCAAAGAAATGTATCAGGAGAGCAGAAAGTACCAGGAGTAAATGAGGTGTTTAGGACTGGTGGCGCCATCTAGCGGCGCCTTAAAGAAGCTCGCATGAAATTTTCTATTTTGTTTCTTAAGGACGCCGCTAGATGGCGCCACTAGGCCTAAACAACTCTTTTACTCCTGGTACTTTCTGCTCTCCTGATACATTTCTTTGGTCAAAATTCAATAATTTTCGTGAAATTTTTGTTTTTGTATCAGGAGAGCAGAAAGTAGCAGGAGTAAAAAGAGGTGTTTTGGATCTGTGGCGCCATCTAGCGGCGCCGTTAAGAAGCTCTTATAAATTTCTTTTTTTTGTTTCTGAAAGACGCCGCTAGATGGCGCCACAAGTCCAAAAACCTCCTTTTACTCCTGTTATTTTCTGCTCACCTGATACATTTTTTGGTCAAAATTCAATAATTTTCTTGAAATTTTTGTTTTTGTATCAGGAGAGCAGAAAGTAGCAGGAGTAAAAAGAGGTGTTTTGCATGACTGGCGCCATCTAGCGGCAATAATTGGAAGCTCGCAGAAAATCGTTTTTGACCTAAATTCGTCATTTTTAGTAAAAATACGAGAAAGGGTAGGCGCCATCTAGCGACAATAATTAGAAGCTTTCCTAAAATTTCGTTTTTGAGCTAAATTCGTAATTTTTAGTGATTTTTTTATATTTTGAGATTCATGTCTTATTGAGCAAGGGTAATTACTTACTAAAAGGTAAATAAAACAAATATTCCTGGACAAATACAGAATTTATTTAACCAACACAAGAAGACTTATAATACAAAAAAAAATGAAAAAAAAACAACATAAAAGTAAACCTATTAACAAATAAAAAACATTTTAATCTAAATACTTTTCAAATATAACTATACTAAGGCAAAAGTCGCACCTTCATGACTAAATAAGAAAAAAACAAAACCAGATCATATACAGAGTGATTTATAAAAAACTCACAAAATTTACTTAAAACTTTAGCGCTAGGGTAACATTCATATGTACAACTGCGGCGATTGATCCAATTTTAAAGCAAAAAATGCGTTTGTGACCCAATATGTTTTTAAATTTTGGCTTAAGATAATTTTGGTGCACATGTGTCTTATTTAAACGTTCAAGTATTACGTAACACAAATTGTACCAAAATTCATACACTTCATACCCCGGTTCTCGCGTTATTATAGATTATAGAGATTTCATGTTTTGGCTACCCCCCCTAATAGGGGGTGTGTTAGGGGAGGTAGCCAAAATACGAAATCTCTACAGCCTTGAACAACGCGATAATCGAGGTATGAATTTTGGTACATTTTGCGTTACGTAATACTTGAACGTTCCCTTATTAAATAAAATAAAAATGTGGGTTTAAAAAAGTCACATTAAATCTTTTTTCCGATCCACCCGGTATACTATAAATCAGTCTGTATTCTGGTCATACCATATTAATAAATATATATCTATACATAACTAAAAGACAAGCGCCCATAGTACAGTCGCAACTTTCCTTCTTTTTTTCTCTTAAATACTAAATCTTAAAACCTAAATACTAAAATCTATATTTTTCTTTAATTTTACTTCTTAAATTAAAACTAACTTAACTTCTAACTTACTAAACTATTTTCTTTTTTCTAAAACCTAAAGCCTTAATCTAATGCCACTACCCACTTTGTATATCTACCACACACTGCTTGAAATTCATAAAAATAAAAATAATTTTACACATGGTGCTGACATACATCATCATAATACGAGGAATAAGATGGCACTCAAGCAGCCAAAATATAGACTCTCGAATGTGTCAAGAAATTGTCTCAACTTGAAGCTCTATAATGTTCTTCCTTATAGCTTAAAAATACTTGAATATG
This sequence comes from Brachypterus glaber, assembly GCA_958510825.1. Classification (NCBI taxonomy): domain Eukaryota; kingdom Metazoa; phylum Arthropoda; class Insecta; order Coleoptera; family Kateretidae; genus Brachypterus; species Brachypterus glaber. The sequence goes on along the minus strand of OY294051.1, from coordinate 38,396,156 downwards.
ACAAGTTTAAATCTAAAGTTAAAAGTTTTTTATTAGGTTACTGTTTCTACTCTGTTCATGAGTATACAACTAAACTTTCTCTATTAAATTTTAATGGGCAATTTTCCCTTGTTCAGAGAATGGAGGCTTATTTAAATGGAGGCTTATTTAAATTTTGGATTTATAAAAACTGTGATATATATGTTTAATGTTTTAATGTATATTTATTATTTTTTTGTTTGACTTGCCAAAAATGTATTCTTGCATAATGTGGTTAATAAAGAATCTTATCTTATCTAAACTCTTTTTACAATTAGACCTATTTCAAAAATTCATTTGGACTTTTTTCACAATGAAAAATTTTTCGACGAGGCGTTAGCCGAGCTTATTGCATAAATTACTATTTTTTTGCTGAAATATAGTTCAAATGAACCAAAAAAATAGAATGATTTGACTTAATTCTCATAATAGGTAGTCGCACGACTTCGTGTTAAACGGTCTAAATTATTTTTTATACAGGGTGAATGCGAGTGTTTGGTTTATCCTTTTCTTTTTACATCTCCCTGTAAGTATAGTACATTACGGTTAAAAATACCAAAAATAAACTGATTTAAGAATCAGTATTATTTTATCTATTAAAACTTAGGTTTTCTGTTTTAGCAATTGCATATAAAAATTGAGTAACCCCATTTTTTAAAATCAGTACGAATATATATATTTTTTTTTTTGAAAAATATACATAATGTAAAAACTATAAAAAATAGCAATTGAAAACCACAGGGATCAATTCAACGTTTTTTTTTTGTGAAAAAGAAAAAAAAGCTAAATTCACCCCTCTATCATTGATTATTTTTTTACTTAAAAATTAAAAAATTAAATAACTGAAAAATAAGAACAGGAGTGATAAAAAACTAGAATAACTCCGCCTCAATACATCAATTTTGAGGTTAAATTTCAAAAAACATCAATTTTGTTTTAATTTTTAGTAAATCTACAAGAAAGAAGTGTTTGAAACAGAAAATATATTTTTTAAACACGATTTTTAAGAAAATAAATGTTTTAACTCTTGATAAAAAATCGTATTTCTTTAAAAGTAAAAACCTCATTTTTATCAAAAATTAATAATTAATTTACTAACAAATAATATTAAAATAAAAAATATATACTTTATTAAGATAAGTCTTACATTAGGCATTTTTCATGCTAGAATCTTGCATATCGCCAAAATTTCTCCATGTAAGACTAGCTTTAATATGTTTTCTTAACTTTGTATATGTATTTACTAAAAAATAAACCAAACTGATACTTGAAATTAAGGCTTAAAATTGACACAAGAGCGGATATTTTAGGCACATATCACCACACGTTTTTTTCTCGGTATTATTCTTAAATCAAAGAAACGTAAAAAGTGAACCAAATTTTCGATTTTTTTTTTCGTTTTATTGGCGTTTGGTCCAGAGTAGGCCTGGTAAGGATCGTCCGGACTGGCCGCGTTCGAGGTGTGTTCCGACTCGACGGGCATGTGCATTATGGGCTGGAAATATTGGTAGCCCTGGTGGGGCTGGGGCACAAACGACATGGCGTTCATTTGGGCAGCCAGCTGCAAAAAAATAAAGTAAATAAAAAATACTGCTGCCAACAAAATAATTCTTTCCCCTATAGGTCTAGGGTCATTTAACACGTTCGCTGCGGCACGAGACATATATGTCTCGTACACAAATTTTCTATTATATATATTTATTTTTTTTACTGGTATATATATATATATATTTTTCATTTTTCTGTATACAAAATATACGTTGGGATATTTACTAGACATATAAGTCTCGTACTATTCCAATAGAAAATCCTGTACGAGTTATCCTTGTCTCGCATCTTCCCCTCAAAATTTTACGGAAATAACTCCGCAGCGAACGTGTTAAAATAAAATGAGAAACAAAAAATATAAAAAATAAAAAAAAAAATTCTTTGTTCAAGTTTTTAAATTTTTTTTTTTTCAAAAAAAGCTGCTTTTTTCGTAAAACGAAAAATTGTAAATTGAAAAAAAAAGTTTTTAAAAAAATTGATTTTTTTGACGCCTTTAGGGAACGTTTAAGTATTACGTAACGCGCCTAGGGGGGGTGGGGGTCATTTTGGAGTGTTACGCCCATGTTAATGGTATAGGAAAATAGCATTACAGGGGGGGGGGTCCAAAATGATCAAAATTTGCGTTACGTAATACTTAAACGTTTCCTTACCTCCAAATTTCAAACTAGGTGTTTTGTTTGATTTTAAATTCTGTATCTTTAAAACATTATATTCCAGCAAAAAACTGTATATAACATTTTATTAGGGCTTAAAAAGAGCTTTTATTTAAAATATAATTTTTTGAAATCGGGTTATAAATATGTGAGAAATGCTAAAAAAACCTTTTACTGCTTTAAACGCCAATATCTCGAAAACAATGCGTTTTAGGAAAACGTTGTTTATAACATTTTTTGACCAATTTAAAATTATCTTTTATATAAGTGCTAAATTAACCAAATAAAATAATAATTGCCTTAATTATAAACAAAAAACGCTAAAAATAGGAGTTTTACCCTATTTTAACCCCCTTACCCCCAATCGTTTACCCCCAAAATCTAATCAGCTCTTCGGAAATACGATAAGAAACAATATGCAAAAAACCGCAAGTCGATATCTCATGAAGAAATGGAGTTAGAGAGTTTACACCCAGACAGACAGATAGACAGACGGAAGCAAAAATTTTTTTTACTAATTTCGACTCAGAATGGTCTAAAACGTCGAGAAATGTGAAAAAAAGGTGGTCAAAAATTTTAACTTTTCGGCGAAGATTTCAATACATCGGCACTCTTAGTAGCACTAAGTGCCGATGTAAAAAACATTAGTGGATAAATATAGAACCAATGGTTAAATTCGTTGAGCTTCTTAAAGGTAGATGGCGTAATATACTAATTTCGATGGTAAAGAATTCTTGGGTTATCGGATACCATCTGCTTACAGGTAAATATATTCCAAATAAAGGTTGAACGCCTTCAAAATAGATGGCAATAGATTTTAGTAATTTTGAATATGTTTGGTATGAAAATACAGCCTGTTCCAGAACTCGCGTACAGAAATTTGAGGGTATATTAAAAACTCTCTAGAAAATATGAAAAAAATGTCAAAAAAAATCCATCTTCGTTCAATTCAAAAATAAGAACGCTTTAGGTGGACCCATACTGTTGCTGATGTTAAATTACCTTTAAAAGTTGAATTTGTAGCTATGGAAGCAAATTTAATTATTGCAGGTACATATTCTGTATGTTGACATGGTGATTAATGTGACATAAATATTTATTAATGTCAAAAAACCACCGCCGGATGGAGTGATCCTATAAAAATAAAATATTTGCTAGCCTCTGTCGGTTTTGTCAAAATACAATAACCTAAAAAGATTCTAAAGTTGAAAGTCTTAAACAATGCACGCGTCAACAATTAAAAAGCAACCATAGTTACTAATAAGTAGGGAAAAACTAATTTGTATATTAGAGTTCCCAGTCAAAAAATTCTGTCTGTCGGTCTGTCCGGAAAATTTGTGACCACGATAACTTGAGCTACAGACTTCAAATTTGGACCATAGGTTGTTTATCCAAAGTACTTGAAAAAAAATTTTTTTTTTAATAAACTGAATTTTTTTAATATCTTTCCCCAAGGAACGTCTTGCGTTAGTAAAAAAAAAATCGAAAAATTTTTACTGCCTTTTTTTAGGTTTCTGGACTTTTTATATCCAAAAAATATTATTCATGTCAAAAAAAAATTCTGTCTGTCGGTCTGTCTGTGTCCGGGAAATTTGTGACCACGATAACTCAAGAACGCTTCGGGCTAAATACTTCAAATTTGGGCCATAGGTTGATCCAAAGTTCTAGGCTGGGACTGGTTTTGGTAAAAATCGGATTGGGGTAAGGGGGTAAAATGTGGTAAAAACTATTTTTTTTCGAGATCCCGAAAACTGAAATCCCTACGTATAATACTATTCTAGCGCTACGCACTGTGAATAGTAGTAGTAATAAAACAACTAAACTATCTTTTGGCATACTCAATTTAAAATTTTTAGCTTTTAAAATGTGGATGGGACATAGATGGCATTTTTTTAAAGAGGTGTTTTAAGTCCAAAATGATGAAAATTTGCGTTACGTAATACTTGAACGTTCCCTAACACCATTTAACGAAATGCAAATGCTTTTAAAAAGTTTTCAAATACAGGCCAGTGGAATTTACCAATAAAAGGGTGTTCGATAAAAATGACACAATAATTGCCTAAATAATAAGGTACCCATATCGAACAAAATCTATCTATACAATCTGATGATATATCACGTAAATGTATAAAAAACAAATCAATCAAAAACTTTTAAATTCGTAATTGATGAGAAAGAATTTACTAAGTTTCTCATAATCAATTTTATACCATTGACCTTAAAGAAATAGAATCTGCTGTGTACTTTTAAAAAGATTTAGTTTAGAATATGCTGTATTTTTTTAGAAAAATTTAGCGCCGTCCAGAGTCCGCATAAGGGCACATCCACAGGCTCGCATACATAAGAATGCGATGCCGTGATTGGCTTGATGTGCCGTCCTGTATCTTGTAAGCCAATCTCGGTATCGCATTCTTATGTATTATGCTTCTTATGCGAGCCTCTGGATAAGCCTTAACGCTTACATAAAATACGATTCCGTGATAACTGAAGTGTGTGTGCCTATTGGTGGCAGTTTTCTTAAGGGGCTTTCTACCTTAGACATTAAAAAAATAATCTTTTTTTAAACATTTTTTTTATATACACTTCTGCTCAAAAATATCGGCCCACCTAAAAAAATACACATTTTCAAATGCTAATAACTCCAAAACTATTCAATAGATTTATTTGACCTTTTTTTATTTTAAAGCTTGAACTTTTAGCTCTTAATTACTGGAATAAAAATTATCAAAAATCTTTTTTTAAATTAAAAAATAAATCAATTAAATCCACTGTGTAGTTTTTTTGTTATTTGAAAAAATGTTTATTTTCAGAAAAAACCGTATATCTCCTAAACGAGAAAAGGAAAATTAAAAAGTTAAAAAAGAAATTACTCCCATTTAATTGGCCTATAAAATCAATTAATTAAATTGTAAAAAAATATGCAGTGGCAAACCGTGCGCATATCGAAAGAAGCAGTAAAAAAACATAGCTGTGTAATTTTCATTGCTGCCGGTTTAAAAAAAGATTTTTGATAATTTTTATTCCAGTAATTAAGAGCTAAAAGTTCAAGCTTTAAAATAAAAAAAAGTCAAATAAATCTATTGAATAGTTTTGGAGTTATTAGCATTTGAAAATGTGTATTTTTTTAGGTGGGCCGATATTTTTGAGCAGAAGTGTAGAAAGAAAAAACATAAAATTGTGAAATTTTGTAGGTATGTTTATTCATATTCAAAGAATACAAATAAAATTTCTTTAGATTTTTAAAGTGCCATTTTCTGGCCATACATTTTTTTTTGCAAAAAAACATCAAAAAACGATGGTCGCCATGATTCCGGCCGTTTGGAACGACTGAAAAAAAAAACAAAACGGGATATTATTCAGTATTGAAGTCACTATAGACCTATCTAGAAGAAAAAAAATTGGCCAAAATAAAAACAAAATGGCAGACGTTTTTGTTTGAAAATTTTTGAAAAACGTCTGCGATTTTGTTATTTTTTGGCCAAAAAAAAATTCTTCTAGATAGGGCTATAGCGACAGTACTGAATAATATCTCGTTTTTTTTTTCAATCATTTCCGATATGAATGATTTTTTTTTAGATGCCTGAAGTGTGTATAAAAAATAAAGATTTAAAAATTTTCACTTTCCCCATGGGGAAGGTGAAAATTTTTAAATCTTTATTTTTTATACACACTTCAGGCATCTAAAAAAAATCTTCTTCTCAAATATTTTATTTCACTTGTTGGAGACAATTCAAAACGTTACCATACCTAAACATAAAGGGAGCATGGGAGACTCCCATTGGGAAATTATCGCCCTTTCAACATATTTTAAACTTGTTAACAATAAAATTTATAAAATATTTTAGTAGTATTTTAATATAAATATGTAATAGTGTATTACGCAACGAGTACGCGAACGTAGTTTTTAGAGTGCGTTTTTTACGAAGCGCAGCCGACTAAAAAAAAGCACTCGATGTGCACTGAAATGGTTTTTGTCGAGGTGCGTAAACATAAAAAAAGCGCAAAAATTATCTTAAAATTAGTTTGTCAGTTTGAGGATATATGTTTGACTTTTACTAATTTTCTGACAGCAGGTATGTAATATCAGCTGATCGTCACTTCCCATCCGTTGTCATAGGCAACGGATGGGAAATAAGCACTAACTACTAACTAGGTCGTAGGAAAATATTTATGTTCGACTATAGATATGTTCTTCATGCTACAGTTCTTACGTCTATGGTTTCGTAGCAAATTAGTATAAAAATTCCAGCAGTAAGTTACCGGGCAACCTATAATTTTGATATTTAGTAAGATGCCACTAAAAACGGAGCGATTATAGAAGCCTTTCGGATTTTTAATGGTCCAAATTTTCCCACTGATGTAAATATATGGCTTTTCTACGGCCGTGTGGATACATTTTTTTAAAGTATACAGGCAGAATCTTAGCAATTTGATACAGGGAACTAAAAAAATATTTATGCAGAGGAGGTTTAATATAAAGGTTTTTACATTAGGGGGCAGTCGTAAATATTCGAGTGAAATGACTATGAAATTCTAATTTTTTTAAAAAAATTGTGCAGAAAATGGAGTTTTTTACTTTTGTAGAAAGCAGATTTTCCATCTGCCAAATATTTACCTTAATATGCAGATTAACTATTTTTTCTTCTGTGTATGTTATCTAGGTTATCCCAGTGACACTTTGTCAATGTGGGCTAGATATCATAAGGTATACTTAGTCACTAATAGAGTCATAGGTACTACTTACCTAATAGGCAGTACCAAGGTACCAATCTAAAAATTCCTATTTGAATTAGCTATTATAAAAATTATTCCTACAATAAAATAATAATCAAAAACCAATAAAAAAACCCAACCTGTCTCTACATTTCTGAATAGTAGGCGCCTGTCAATATTAATAAAACAATCACCGATCGTAAAACAAAAGATGAACAAATATTGACAGTTATTTTTGGTATCCCGATAGTGGTACCGATATATTTGTACTGTACCTCCAAAGCGTTTTATTATGTTCTTCGCAGCTTCTACGCAGAAGAATATTTTAGCTTCAGACTTAAGGTACACTTAAAAAAGTCTTAATTAAATATTCCATCAATCTACAGCTTGTTTGAAATTATACAATAAGGAGAAAACAAAGATCAAGGCTGACGATATGTTTTAAATGAAACACAGCCCATCGGACAGGCGTTCTCCCCAGTACAATCAAAAAGTCCAAAATGATCAAAATTTGCGTTACGTAATGCTTGAACGTTCCCTAAGTTGACATTACTTAATCAAAAAGTCGAAAGTAATAGAAAGTACTATATCGAGCACACTTAGTGATAGATGAAATCAATACAAACAAAACCGTCACTAAAGACAGAAAAAACGATTTACCGCACAAGGGGGTTTTGAATGAAAAACTGCGCTCTTCATTCAAAAAAATGATAGCCTTGAAACAAGAGAATATGGCTTTGAACATATTGAAAGACGTGTCCTTGGTTCAAGGAAGCCACGATACTACTTTTTCTGCCTTCAAGAGTTCTTGAGTTTGAATCCCATCCCCGGCTACCACTTTTTGTTTTTTTTAAATTTTTTTATCTATTTTGCGTATTTGAAAAATGCATTATACCATCCACAGCGAAGAGCATATAATGGAATGCATAGCATTACATATCTTCAAGGGTTGTTTTTTTATAGAGGTAGGAAGTGTGCCCAACCTTACACCTCTGTTGCCCATTTCCGGTAAGGTTTTCAACTGTTTATTTGGAATCATTAAGTATTGGTTCCTGTTAAATAATATTTGAATTTTAGGTGCAAAAGAGGTTCAATTTATTTGTTTCTCAATACGTCATAAATATTTTGGTCATCAGAAAAAGAACAATTACAATGATCAAATTTTAAAATAAAAAAAGTAAGGTTATCTTTTGATATTTATTATATTTAAGTTTGGAGATATTGGCCGTAGAAACCTATATCTCGATTTTCAATTAAATTGATCCAGGAATAACATAATTTTGAAGGATTCATCCTTTGAGATAATGACGTTGTATCTCGAGATCTCCCCTACTACTTTTTTTGTAGAGATTTTCTTTTATTTTCTTTTGCAGTTTTAGTTTCTTTGTGTTTGAGGTTCCGAACCTTTGAAACAAAAACGGATCCCGGTCTGTCTGTTATCTCAGAAAGTATATAAACTAGAAATCTGAAATTTGGCATACAAATAGACTGCATTAACGATAATCTTGTCCGGGTATATTTTCTTAATAGGTACATTTTTTTTGTCAAAAAGTCAAAAATAAAATGTTTATATTTTTTTTTAGAGAACCCTATCGAGTTTAGTATTATCTTATGCATCTCAAAAAAAAATGACAGTTTTTGTATGTACCTACATATTTCAAAAACTTTGAGAGTTAAAATTATATTGTGGGCTGTAGTCATAGAGATGAAAAGAGAACCATTAGTCCAGCCTGCGCAAGATTATTTTGTGACAGAACGGGGCAGCGAAATGACTTAACGTAATATATCTGACCTTGCGCAGTATGCATCTCTATCAGCTGTGAAATGCTGTCGGTCGTAAAACAATTCATCATCCCAGTATTCATTTGTCTTATCTCCAAAAATTCCCCAGTAAAAATCTTAAAATGTCCAAAAATAGAGATATGGCAAACCAATACTGGGGTGACGAATTATTAGTAGTTTGTTTATACTGTCAGTACTGTCAGATCGTCGTTTGTTACTGTTCATTTTTCGACTTGTACTGTGTTTTAATTGCTTTTTTGCTGCATTTGTTTATAACTTTAAACCTAACCTGTATTGTTGCTTTATGAAGAGCAAAGGGTCAATACCTGGTGTACTCAAAGTAGATGTACAAAATCCCGAAACTCAAACACACCTCGAAAAATTCTTATAAAATAATTAAAAAAAACTATTTCGACGTTTCTTCGTAGATGTTTATTGTTTTTTGTTGAATTTTTTACAATTTTTATTTGACACACAAAACTAAGGTTAAAAATAGTCGTCAAAAACAACAATAGTAGTGCGCATGTGCAAGTTTATCTCAGATGCGCTATGCACATTTATCACAGTATTCCGCAACGGCTTTGGAGGTCTTTCCTTGTCTATGGCTGTAGTATTTTGTCTTGTTTTAAACAGGTACCGTAATTTCACACAACAATAGTCCAGATTCACATAACTATGGTCCAGCTTCACACCTATATTCCATAACCAGCGTATTTAAAAAAAACTGAAAACGTGTTGCTGTATATCCCATATACACCAACTTTCACAAGAAATTTTAAACATTTAAAAATAATTATCCCCTGCCCCCTGGGGGCCTTGGACTATAGTTGTGTGGCCGGACTATAGTTGTGTGAAATTACAGTACCATTTTTATAAAATTATGAAAAGTAATCGTGTCACTTCTTACTACCCCTCCCCGTACTTAAGTCACGTCATTTATAAAACATAAGTTTTAATCTTAAGATTCGGCGTTAATTTGTTTGACTAATAACAAACATTAATAGTACCCAACGATACTGACAAAATTTAATAATGTAATATTTATCCTTTGGTGACGAATCAATTTATTAATGATAAAAACGGTACTTGGTACGAACTTTAAAGATACCGAAACTTTGGGTATCATATTTGTTGATGTCAAAATATATGGAGACTGTTATCCAACAAAAAAACAATTTGTGACATTTTATGGTACAGTACTACTGCTACTACTAGTAGTACCTTTACTAAAACCTGCACTGAAGTTTAGTATGGGTAGTACTATTTTGTTAACAACAAAAAGTGCATTTTAGTAAAAATACCAATCAGAAATTATAAAATGCTAGTTCACAGAAAACTTGGATCCGCGTAGTACTTACTAGGTAGTACCTCTATTGGATAATGGATTTGTTTAGTGTTCCAATTTTCTAAAAAATAGCACAAATCTATGTAGTAATCTTTTTAATATTGGTACTACCCGATTAAATATTCGTTTGGATAATGGATTTGTTTAGTTTTCCAATTTTCTAAAAAATAGCACAAATCAATGTAGTAATCTTTTTAATATTGGTACTACCCGATTAAATATTCGTTTGGATAATGGATTTGTTTAGTTTTCCAATTTTCTAAAAAATAGCACAAATCTATGTAGTAATCTTTTTAATATTGGTACTACCCGATTAAATATTCGTAGAGAAACGACATATATATATATATATATATAATCCGTGTAGTACCTTATTTCTAGTAGAACAGTAGATAATGAATTCATTTTGTGTTCCAATTTACTTAAAAATAGCACAAAACTATGTAGTAATCTAATTTTTAATACTGGTACTACCCGCTCAAATATTCGCGTATTACAATTTTTGTATAATTTGTTCCTTTTTGTAGTACAGTACTATCCAATTGGGAAAACACTTAATGACTTTATTTACTGTCAACAAAACTAAGATAAACCTTCTTAAGGATTACACAACTCTTCAACTTGGGTGGGTCGTACCAGCTCATTATCAATGGTAGATAACAGATAAATGGTACCACCGACGTGGTACCTACCTACTTTTACTCGGATATCGATATTTTCTCTCGTGTCTTATCCAAACACTGTCTCTGTCTATTTATGTCCTTTTATTTCTCACATTTCGTGCCTTTTTAATAGTTTACCGCCCTAGTACCGGTCGTACTGGTTAGTAAAATTAAATTATAGCTGAATTCATTAATACTATAAATCTTTAGTGATACCTATGAAAAATTGTTCCACATTTAAAAAAAAAATGTTTCTGTGTACATTTTATGATCTGGCACCTCTGTGGAATGTGAAAAATTCAAGGTCACCTATACTTTACATGCTATAATTTACCTCTTCTCTTCCCCTTGCTCACAGGTGCCAGTTAGTATTGTGACTACATTAAAAATAATTCTACAATTTATTGGTGGTACTAGGTACTACTGGTTTTAATTATAATAGGTACTACCGGTACTACACAGATATAGGTAGTACCAGTATAACCGAAATCTAGCCTACTTAATAACTGGATACTCTACTTTTTAAATATTGCATTCTACTAAGTAAATTAGGCGAGTCTAAGAATTTTTTTAAAAGTAAATAGGTACTACAATATTTTAAATGATAAGCAATCTTAATTTACCCCAACGTCAATTAGTTCAAAAGAAATTTTAAAGTAAATACCACCCTCAAATAGACACATTTTGACGCCTCTAGATTATTATCGTACCTTTCTAAATTAACCGATGTTTACCTTTTTTAAGAAAAATTAGTCACGGGTCGTACCGTACCACATAACAACAAGAATAGTGACATTATTTAAAAAGAATGGTAATCAAATTTAAAAGAAGAAAACAAATGAAATGGCTGCATGTATTTCTATTATTTAACAATAAGTCAAAAAATATTATAGTACCTATTATGTTAGCAAAATAAAATATTAAAATACCATGAGATCAACAGATTAAAATTATAAACGAAAAATTATATATTTTCTTCATTACGAATCCAAAAATACTTTAGTTTCTAAGGAATGTTAAAAGGCAGTACCATTGTCATTCATTTTTTTTTAAACAGTAATCAAATGTTAATCCTAATTGTGTTATTCTATCCTATTTCCATCTGAAGTTCACAGAGGAATTCCGATGACTTTCAAATTTGTACACTTGTCAAGTTCTAGACGTGATTTTTGACACGAAAAAATTCTAATTTAACCTTTAATGAACAATACTGTACATTATAATACAACAATAATCAATAATTTCATAAAAAAATAATTATAAAACAGTGTTTAAAGTAATAAAAAACGTACATTTAGCAATATTTAATTTAATACTTAAAAGATAGAAGGCTGAGTTAGAGTAAACCACTCCCATCAAGATTGTGATTGGTTAAGTCAGTTTGTAATGCATTCTTTAGCATCACAGTCGGCTCAGTAAAGTCCTCCTTTGATCGAGGAGATAATGACAAAAGTTTATAAAAGCTTCTTCACATCACGAACAGACCTAACTACTTTTTATACAAGATGCACCAGTTAGGAAGTTTAATATTGTACCCCCAAGATAGGATTTTATTATCTTTTAGGTACCATACTAGGTACTATAGGTACTATACTAGGTACTATCTTTTAGGTACTATACTAGGTACTACACTAGGTACTACTAGGTACTATGCTAGGTACTATACTAGGTACTACTTATACGTTAGAAACAAAAAAGATCTAAAAAGTGCTTAGAAATGGCTTTATTTTATGTAGAACTGCGAGTAACTCAATTAGAAAGGGGTCATCCATAAAATACGTCACACCTTTAGGGGGGGGGGGAGGGGGTCAGGCATTTATGAGGAAGTGTGGTATGGGGAGAGGGGGGGGGGCTTGGTCGAGTGTGACGTCAGACCAAAAATTTTATGGACCTACTCAAAATGAATCGCTGCGCAAAGTGCTACAGAATTACTATATGAGTATGACGAATGACGACAACTCAGATGATGACAGGGACGTAACCAGGTCCATATTTTGGAGGGGCTTGAGCCCCTACATATATGTATATGTAAAAAATATATGCTTAAATTTACTTTTATAGTTTGATTTGGGGGGGCTTGACAAAATTTTTGGGGGGGGCTTAGCCTCCCTAAATTTTATTTAATTTAATTTTTATTTAATTTAATAATTTATTGTAGATGTACAATTTTTTTACATTTTTCATACAATAACCTAAGCAACATAATGCTTGTATGTATATGTACAAAAAATAATCTTAATTTATACGTAATACTAAGTACTACAAATTAATCTAAGTAAATAATTGACTTAATTCTACTTCTACTGACCAGTGTTAAGGTATAGACATAAAAATAAAATAACATTAGTTAAGTGAGATAAAAAAGAGATAAGGGTCAAAAGTAAAGCAAAATCCCCCCCCTAGTTAAGCCTATGGATGATGAAGATGCAATATGATTGGAAAACGATACCCATTGCATTCCTGACTTTGACAAAGTCGAGGGGATGTCAGTGATTCAAGACATACAAAAATGGGTTGATTCACCCTGGACGAAGATCGATTAAAAATACGAGATTGGAGTGGAGAAAAGTTTTTAAAATATTATAATTTTTTTTTGATAAGATCTATGTCAATATAAATATCAGATACGCCGCTTTGTGCTGCAAAAAAAACTTTAAATCCAAGAATAAAGACTAGTGGGTGGGGCTTATATGTTAGTGAAACGAATTATAAATACATTTTTGCTTCAAAAAAATCAAAGGCGTTAATTTAAAATTTAATGAATTTCATTTTTTTTTCAGCTGTATAATATTTTAAAAGCAGAAAATGTTCATGAAGGATTTTATTATTCGTACACACATAAAAATATTATTTTTATCCAACAAAAATGATTTATTTGGACATATTTTGTTCCATTAAAAAAATTATAATTAATACGTTAAAATTTTGTTTTAAATTTTTTTAAATAAGGTTATTTTTTAAACTTGTCAATTTTATTTATTTTTTGTTAAAGGGCGTGTATGTTATTTATACGAAATAAGGCCACGACCTCTTCTCGGCCAATTCGATATTAAATACAAACAAAATATTTTGCTTTAATTTTCTTTTAAAACCTGTTCTTTTTGACAATTTTCTGCCAAATTTTAAATTTTCACAGCCGGCCTGTCATTTTTGGTATAGGGGTAAAATGGACAGCAGTCCAATAGGTTAGGCAACATAAATGTAGGTCTTCAATACTAACCCAAAAAGAAAATTTCCTAAAAATATTTTATTTGGATTTTATCACCGTGCAACAAAAAATGTGCATTTTATGCAAAATTATTAAAGAATACATAAACAGCTTATTAAACACAAAAACAAGTACAAAATCTTCACACACAACGGGGTATTATCAATGACTGTCAAATTAAGGAGTAGGTCATACGTTCCCTAGGAAACTTTAGAACTACTGTACACATAGCTGTGTTATAAAAATAAAAAAAGTAGTTTTTTACTTAAAAAAAAACAAATATCTTACCTTTATGTAATTTAAAATATAATATAAAATGTTATTTTTACCTAGAATATTCATAATTTTATTTTAAAACAATAATAATTATACTTTTATCTCTTTCTGTAGAACTTCTCTCTTTATCTAATCTAAATAGGCGGCAGTCCATTGGCCAAGAATCAATTCAGCCTACATAAAGTTAACATTTACTTGGTTTAAATGATATTCATTTGGATCGAGATATTATTTTTTACTGTGTATTATGGGTGTTAAACTAAGGAATTATTTATCTATCGATCACAATAGATTTCGATAATCCTTGATTTCTATCGTTTTATTATGATTTGACGTTTAATATAGTACCCATTCTTTATGGATTCTTTATTGACAACTCGCCGCCTTTGATTCGTTGATTTATTTAAAAAATGCTGACGGATTTTTCGTGAAAAATGGATAGATATATCCATTTTGAAAGGCCAAACTTAAAAATTCTTGAATAAATTAATAAATATTAGGTTAAGTAGTTCATAATATCAACAGTCACATATATGTGGTACTACAACAGGTAATACCGCATCTATTTATGAATCTTAAATTAACACTATTTCGATAAATCTATTTAAATATAATGTGCGAATTACGTCGTGTATCTATGTAGTACTTTCCACCAATAGGTACGTACATACTACAATGTAGTATTACTACATATATGTAGTATGTACGTACCTAGTGGTGAAAAATACTACATATATGTATTATTTAGAAGATTTGTTGTTTTTAAACAAGTTTAAACTACAAAACTGTACTAGTATATTGTGGTACTGCCTGAAGGTACATAAATTATCAATTTTTTTTCTTTCAGAGTACTTGTCCTTTTTGGTAAATTAAATATTCAAACCATCAATTGTTTATTCATTCATGAACGCAGTACCAAAGTGTGGGTGGTACCTTCCTCGCAGAAGAAGAGATTGTAATTTATTTATAGGCAAATCCGCACACAGTCTGTGTGTAGGTCTTGGATATTTTCAATTTAATGAGGTTTCAATAAAAACCCTGTATTTTAACGTCGTTTTTATATTTCACGCAGCATGTAGTCCACACTTAATGAGTACCAGCAAGAACATAAAATATTGCCAACTTACAAACAATTAAACGCCCTGTGGTGTACTACACTTACTACTCTACATTGGATCCTCTCATTTCCAAAAGGTGACGAATTTAATTTCAAAAACAATCAAGCTTAAAATGGTAGTAGTACCAATCTATTAGATAAAACATAATATCGTTTAAAATAGTAACTAGTTAATTAAGAAGGTTTTAGAGCTAGTCAACCATTTTTTACATCGGCACATAGTACTACTAATAGTGCCGATGTATTGAAATCTTCGACGAAAAGTCAAAATCTTTGACCATGTTTTTTTTACATTTCACGTTTTAGACCTTTCTGAGTCGAAATTAGTAAAAAAAAATCGGCCGTCTGTCTGTCTGTAAACTCGATAACTGCATTTCTAAAAACGATATCGACAAGCGGTTTTTTGCATATTGTTTCTTATCGTATTTCGAAGAGCTGATTAGATTTTTGGGTAAACGATTGGGTAAGGGGGTAAGAATGGGGTAAAACTCTTATTTTTAGCATTTTTTTGGTTATAATTAAGGCAATTAATATTGTATTTTAATAATTTAGCACTTATATGAAAGATAATTTTAAATTGGTCAAAAAATCTTGCACTATTTTTTCCTAAAATGCATTGTTTTCGAGATATTGGCGTTTAAAGCATTAAAACGTTTTTTTAGCATCTCTTATTCTGCCTTCTTTAGTTCAAACATCCTAACACTTTTGTCATTTTCGGCTTATCTTCATATACCGGTTGTTCTATGCCATATTTATCTATTCTCCAGGGTTTCCACCAGTCAGGGAAATCAGGGAAGGCAGGAAATAGTCAGGGTAATTGAAAATGAAACCTGTAGGTCACAGAATTTTGGCATTTATTCGAAAAATTTAGGCAAAATGGCAATGTTAGTTAGGACGTTTTAACTAAGGAGGGCAGTATTTATAACCCGATTTCAAAAAATTATATTTTAAATGAAAGCTGTTTTTAAGCCCTATAAAAATGCTATATACAGTTTTTTGCTAGAATATAACGTATTGGAGATACAGACTTTCAAACTTTAATAAATTTGCAGGTGTATTAATGGTTGCATATTCACGTTTTCACCCAACTTTTCTTTTCACGTTTCAAATTAGTGCCCAGTGCCGATGTTTTGACAAGGTGCTTGCAACTGTTCAGCTGGTTTGGACTTAGATTCTGTTTTCTTGACATTATTTTAACTTACGCCTCTGGTCAAGATGTACATATTACTTTTTTCTATGATTATTTTTAAGAAAATTCTATTTCTCCCAACGAACTAATAACTCTTCTCTCTAGAATACGCATACCGTTAATATAAAGTATCGCCAATATCTCGGTTTGTTTGTAAACAAATAGTAGGTATATTCAGGCCTGAACAATAACAGTTACCAGTAACTGGTATTGTTGTCTCTGTTACAACAAAGCTGTGCAAGTAAGACTGACAAATGTATATTTTGGCTACGTCTTTTTTCAGTTTTTACAAATGAAATGCCTATTCTAGAGAGAAGAGTTAAAAAGCTCCATATTTAGCTATAAATACTTATTTTATGTTTTAGGCAGTACTTTAAATACAGGAAACTTAACTTCCTAAATTAAGTTCATATATGGATCATGCTAAATATCTGATTAATATAGAAAGTAAACAATAAATTACCTGTTGTTTTGAAACCCGGAAGTTGGTAGTACTCATCCAACCATATTTGGTACCACTCTCTCTAGTTCAATTGTTTATTTTACGTACAAGGTATATTGATTATAAGAATTTGAAGTAGGTGTAAACAGAAAATCAGAAATTATGTAGAGGAAATGCGCCTAATTTCGGATGGTTTCCAAATTTCGGATAGTAGTGTATTTAAGATACTGTCTGCAAAGGTAAACAGAAACCTACTTTTAGGTGAAGCCAAAAGTCAAACTAAATCCGTCCTGTAATATGATAACGGTAGAGCTTCTCCCCTTTAAATGGCAGCACAAATCGTTTATATTGCAAATGGCAGTTTTGTGCTCAGTTGCATTATTATGCTTGTTTATTTTATATATAAATAATCGTTATAAAAGTTCGTGATTCTGTCTTGAGTAAGTTATGATGTTAGTTAAGTTGATCCACTATTCATAATTAAGCAATTTGAAAACGTAAACATTCTACAAATTTCTAATCTAAAAAGCAGAAAGTTGACTAATTTCGGATAGACCATTTTTGTGCATTTGATTCCCAATTTCGGATATCCGCAAGGTAATTATTATTCAGGATAACCAACCATTAATTATTATTTTTATAATGATACAACAAACTAAGATAAAAATTTTTGAAAAAATGAAAATTACCTAAGATACTAAGATATTCGAAATTGGGAATCTAAAATTATAGTTCCTATAGTATTTCGTAGAAAATCGCTTAATGATTAAATTACGTCTTAAATGTGAAGGAATAACAAGAAACATAAGCAATGGGATCCAGATCTACTCTTGAAAATTTTTTTTCGGATATGTCCGAAATTAGGAGCCCTTTTTCAAATGCACAAAAATGCGCTGATTTTTTTTAACCGTGCTTTTTGGAAAAAATAAACTGTAATAAAATTGCTTTTATAATAAATCATGGTTCGCTATAATAAGTTGTATCTGGTTATATAAAAAAATATCAAAAAGTAATACCGAGTATTAAATATTGAATACATTGTAAATGGTATCCGAAATTAGGCGACTTTCCTCTACATATTGTTGCGAAAATGATTACGGATATCAGTTTTTATACCCTATAAATTATGGGCCATTGTTGGGTATTTAATAAAATATATGTATAGAACTATCTCGAGAATTATATATTGATGCAAAAAAAAAGAATTCTATGTAAAAAAGTTTAAATCAAGTACCACTTTACTTTCTTATCATGTACTTTTACTTAATGATGATGATGCAAATTTTCAGATTTATTTGTTGTGTTTTATGACGTTTTATGTTTATGTTTTATGATATAAATCAATTTCAAGCAAAAAAAATTGTCGGCCGATTGATCGGTCGGTCGGTCGTTCTGTCCGGAAAATCCTGTGGGCACGATAACTTAGGAATGCTTTAAGCTAGAGACTTGAAATTTGGCACACAGGTATATTACCAAAAGTTCTCGCTCGGCGTTGTTTTTGTTGAAGGTGTGGCAAGGGGGGCAAACGGGGAAAATTTTCTTTTTTTTACAAAAATTTTAAAATTCCTATATACACTGAAAAAAAGGATCCTTTGCGGTAATGGCATATGAAATTAGGCCAAATGCTTCGCACTCTTGAATACGTCCAAAAGCGCCGTCTCTTAACATGAAAATACAATTCACTTGCCAAGATCTTTCTGATTCTTTAACTTAAAATTCTTTGATCTTGTGTGAAATGCAAGTGGTCTTGTCTCAAAAGAAATGTTCTGGGGCCAAAGTGTTTAAAATTATTTAATTTTTAACAATCTTAAAACAATAAATGGCTTTTAACTCAAATACGCCAGGTCCAAGAGAATTTTAAAAATATTTCAAGAGCGACACTTTTCTTGGGACAAGATAAATACTTTTGTTTGAAGATACACATCTTTTAAGCTAAAAGAATAACTACCAAGAGTGTTGACTACTTTGAGCCAAGAAGTCATTTTTTTCAGTGTAGGGGTTTTAACTTAAAAATTCAGCAACCAGAAAACTTTTTCTGAAATTGAATCTGATAAAAATTTTTTTCTTACTCCACCCCCGCGGGGGTGAATTCAGATTCAGCGACCCAAAATACGTAAGAATTGACTAGTCTGGTCTGCCGCACTCGAGATTATTTTTTTTTGTGTGCCGGTGATATTTGAGAAAATGCAGTACCTACAATTTACTGTGAATAGTATATAATGGAATGCGTAGCATTACATATCTTCACGGCTTGTATACTTTAAAAATTAGTTTAATTAAAATTCTCATTTTTGCAAGCCCCGGTAAATGAATACTTCGATGCGACCAGTGTTTATAACTTTAAAATAATGTTATTGAACAAAGAATCTAAAAATACTAAAATCTATATAGGTACTGTATACAAATCAACTTGCAATATTTGATGACTAAAATTTATCACAAATGGGTAAATATTAGATATTTGTTAATATATATTCCCGAGTGTATTCCTTTAATGTCACCGGATATTATATTTAAACAATATGGAGATATTTAAAAGCAAATATTTATTGAAATATCGACGAAATATTATAAATTTATTTATTCTTACAATGTTATCACTGAATGACTTTTTTTGGGATAAAAATACGGGTTTCTTAAGGCGCCTTTTCACGGAGCAATTTGTACGCTAGTTTGGTGCTATGCAATTTTATTGCAAGAATGATTCAGTCACTGCGCATGCCTTCAGGCAAATTTGATGCTATTTTCGAGCTATAAAATTATTAGAAAAAGTTCTATTTTTCGACGATTTTCATGCAAGATTTATAGTAATTTTCGTGGTACCAACCAAAAGTTACTAAATCGATTTCTTTTTACTTATATAGTAGCAACTGGACATGTTAATAATTATTATTATTAATAATAGTCCGGTCTGTCTAACTAAAAAGCTTCATTAAAAAAGCAAATGCAAGGTTAGGTTTTTGTCAACAAATGCAGAGACACGTCAAAATTGTCTGGTTGGCAGCATTGTTTAACTTGCAATATATATCGTCAAACTTGCGTATAACTTGCTCCGTTAAAAGGCAAATGAATGTGTAATTGTCTTCATGCTATATCTGGCAGCAAACTTGCATAGCACCAAACTTAAGTATAAATTGCTCCGTAAAAAGGCGCCTTTAAAAGTGGATAACATATCTGATTAAATTGAACGAGGGATAACAGAGAGATCAAGAAGATAGTGACGTCACGCGCTGGAATTCCCCTTGTTATACTGTTAACAGCGCGTAGCGCTAGAATAGGTATACGTTAGTTTAGAATGTTTTTAGAAAAATGTGTTTCATGAAAAAATAAAAAACTTTGAACATGTCCTCTGCCCGTCTGATGTCACGTTTTTTGTAGACACGATAACTCAGTAACGAATAATCCGATCGACTTTTTAATCGACAAGGGCCCTAGACAATAGTACCATAAACATCAAAAGGGTTTTTTAGGTTATTACTAAAAACTAGTTTTTTTTTTGTAAAAAACTAAAGGATACAAACACATAACTGACCCTAATATTTTTTATTTTTCTAAGTCAAATATTGACTTCCTCATGTGACCGGAAGTGATAATTATTAATATTGAATATTAGTATGTTTTGTTTAAACATACTTAAAGAAACTGACGACAAAACGAAAACATTCCGAGGAAATATTCATTCATAAAAAATACCTAATTCACTAAAAAGGTGAATAAGATTCCTGTTAAATTTTAACGTTTATAAAATGACTCAGAGTCTAGTCGTACCAAAATAAGAAATAACGGCTTAGGTATGTGATAAAATATTATATCTTTCTTTGCAGTTAAGCTCTGCTATTATTACTATTATTATTATTTATTATTCCCAATCATTGCACCATGGTGCACCACTAGCTTCAACAATTACAGTTCTAATAGTACTTAGTACGACCATATCAAAATATGTGTTAATTTTATCTAAGGAAAGTAGTACCCACAATTATATCTGTGGCTTGGTTCTAAAAGGGCGATTGTCACTTTGTCAATAGCAGCGTTTCACGTCAATTCTGATGTAAAACGGTGCTATTGACGAAGTGACATTGGCCCTTTTAGAACCAAGCCACAGATATAATTACAGATTTGTAATATTTTAATTTAATAATACTACTTCTAGTAGTACTATTAAAATACATTTTCATAGTGAAAATGCAATCCAAACTCTGTGACACCACTTTTGTAATTATTTCACTATATTTTAAATTAATTCTGGCAGTACTACTACACAAAAAAAAGTGAAAAAAGCTGGTAAACCACAATCACATAAATACTTATGTGTGGGCGTTTGGGTAAAGGCATGTGTGGTCACAATTAAGTAACGTACGAACTAAATATACATTGCCATGGATTGTCTTTTAACGGTGAACATAACCTAAACGAAGAAATATACCTCGCTTGCAATAATATCAGATTGGACCACAAAAAAGATTTGTTTAAACAATTATTTGGTAGTAACATGTGTTTTTCTAGGTGGATCGTCTGTCTACGAAAAATTTTATGGTACTTTAAGGTGACAATATTTTCAGAGACGCACACTGCCGTGTCGATACGGCGAGCAAGCATCGGCATTCTGTGACAGCAAGCGATCGCAACAGCCGCGGCCCGGCCAGCCATTGAATTGACAATAAAAGAGTACCAAGTGTAGTGTAGTAAACATATAAATATGCAAAACATTTAAAATAATTAATTTTAGCTATTCTAGCAATTTGCAGATATTGACTCGATATCCTTTTTGTTAAACTTTATATTTCGGTGTATATTAAGTACAGAGCTCAAGCTTTATCTAAATAGCTTATAATAAAGCCTTAAATAGGCCTTTACAATAAAAAAAATCTATTAGATAATTGAATTAGATCTAAAAATAAATTCATAAAATATTACCTACTTTTTCAAAATATTTTAATAGTCCACTAAATAAAAAATTACATTTTTTTTATTTATAATAATCTTCAGGTATAGTAAATATGTAACAAAGTAAAATTATCTTCTACTAATTGTAATAGTGTATATATTGGCCAAACAACACGGTTGTCCAAAACTAGAATTATACACGTGTGTAAAATAATCAATTTCTAGCCCAGACTAATGATGAGTGTGGTTTATTGACGAATTTCAAATAACGATCATTGAGCGAATCGAACTGAATTCTCAAGAAAGAGCACTGTTATCTGCATTCCATTGACGATTCATTGAAGTACCGAGTACTAGAGGTACCATTTTCTAAATCTTAATGCATGCAAAGAACCAATAAATATTGGGTCATTTCCAGGCCCTACTAACGTAAATTTACTTGGGTACATGTGGTACTGTTTTTTTTAAAGCTTACACGGTACTACTTAGTAGTATTGGTTTCTTCAGATTTCAAATTTTAAGAATTAGGAATAAATTATTGTTATTTATTACACTGGTTACAATAATAATAATAATTTGGTACTACAAATTCATTTTTAAATTAGCACAAATTCATTTTCATAGTAGTACCAAGTACTAGAGATACTATTTTCAAAATTTTAATGCAAGTAATTAACTAATAAATATTAAGTCATTTCCAGGCTGCAGTAACGTAAATTAAGTCCAAAAATTATTTGGTACTGTTTCTTAGTTTACAAGATAGTAGGTACTTTAATATGTACAATTTTTTTTATGGTTACAAGACAGTTAAAGATTTAAGACATTATAATTAAAAATAATTAATTATACTTGTCAAAATATTAATAATTTGGTATAAACTTTTGGTTTACCAGGTACTACTTATATGTCTTACGAAATAGTTTAATTTTTCTGTCTGGGTACTGCAGATAGAGAATAAAATTAATTTATTACACTTGTTATGATAATAATAAATTGGTACTACCTGATTAGCTTACTAGATACCACTCAAAGTTGCCAATAAAAATATTTTAATATAGCAATAAATTAAATGCAGAAAGTCTTAAATTAAAAGAAGAAATATCTACATTCTTGTCAACAGTACTGGGTATGAAGTGGTACCTAAAACAGATCTACTACTACTACTTATATTTTTTGAAATTTTTAAAAAAATATTACCAGCATTTTTTTATTAAAACCCATGATAAAATTTCTGTTGACATCCTAATGAAAATCGATCTTAAGGAAAGTACAACCTTTTATAGTATTTACAAATATGCTATATTTTGTTTTAAATTTGGCGCTAAATATGTAACGAAATCCGATTTACACTGAAATATTTAGCTTGTTTTTATTTATTTATTTATTTATTTATTTAAGATATATAAATTTATAATAAACTACAATGTACAGACCCGCCTAAACAATGTTTGTGTGCGGTGTCATAAATAAGATATAATATTTCTAAAAAAATAAAACTTTAGTTTTAAGTTTAAATAAATATAAAAATTAGTTATATCCGAGGGTTTTGCGAGAACATTTTCTTTCATATGGTTGATTGGATGGTAAGTAAGGTAAGATATAAGAGTTATAATCAGAGGTAAGTTTTTTATTTAGAGTAAGTAGTATTTTTTATTTTATTTTATTTTATTTGTTAGGTTTAAATATTTTATCTTTTATGTTAGAAAAATTGTTTTTTATGTATAGTTTTAATTCCTTTTTTAAAACAGTTTTTCTTTCAATATTTCTAATATTTGATGGTAAAATATTATAAATTTTAGGTCCAAAATATAACATAGAGTTTTGTGTGTGCATTTTTTTGTACACTGGGATGGACATCAAGGAATTGACTTTTGCTCTTGTTGAGTGAGAATGCGAGAGTTTCGGCATTTTGTCCGCGTTGACCAATACCCATAAAGCCAGTTGGTAAGTATAAAGTTCCCTAACATTAAAAATTTCCAATTCTTTATATAGTTGTAGAATATTGAAAATCTTTTTTATATAATATCTTTAATAATGTATTCTGTGTTACATTTAGTCTTGCTAATGAATTTTCAAGAAGCCCTCCCCATATTAAAATTCCATATCTGATAAGTGACTTAGCTAAAGCATTATAAATAATATTAAGGAGTTTTTTATTAAGAATGTCGCGAATTTGATAAAATGTATGTATGAGTCTCCTGAGCCGACCGTTAAGGTATTTTACGTGTTCATTCCATCTCAGATGCTGATCCACCATTAAACCTAAGTATTTAACATGGTTAACTTTTTCTATTATTTCACATTGGCAATTTTGTTGTTTACTGCAATTATGTTTGTGAATTTTTAAATTATTTAAGTTAGGGAGACCAGCAGCTGTTTGACAGAAGGTAAAAAATTTAGTTTTTGAGATGTTTAGGCTCAGGAGACTATAGTCAAGCCAGTTTTTAACTTCGGTCATGCCAGCTTCAGCCATTTCAAATACTTCCTCCCAGGTTTCACCTATAAAAATTAATGTCAACATAACCAAGTAAAACTTTTATATTTTGTAAGAAAGTTCTTAACCTTTTTTATATTTTGTACAGTTAATTTCAACAAAACTGGAAAAGTGGGGTTATAAAAAAAATTACATTGTGAACTATCTTTCATTTGACAAATATTTGTTTACTTGTTAATAAATTTAGTGTCAATATTGTTATTGCCACATCAATGTCAAAGTCAAAAAATGTTGGTGTATTTTTTTTAAATTGGGAGAGATAAAGCAGAAAAACAAGAATACTGGTGTAAAACCCATAATTATAATTTTTAAATTAAGGAACTATGAGGAATACCTAGTTGTAGGTGACCAATATACTAGTAGTGTTTTTTAAAAATAAAGGTATTTAAAACAAGTTTATTAGATACAAAATATATTGATAAGGGGATTTAATAATAGACATTTTAGAATAGGGACATTTTAGAGAAGAAATACAGTAATTAATAATAGAGATACGCTTCAAAATCCAAATAGTATTTACTAAACACAAATGCATAGAATAACATATGATTTTTGACATGGTTAAACTAACCTTATTTTTCAAACAGGCATAACCCCATTCAAATAATCCACATTCACACAACTAAATTTTATGGAAAACATGAAATTTTACTTAACCCCACTTTTCCAGTTTTGTTGAAATCAACTGTACATCAATGATTTTGTATGAATCAAACCAATAAATACTTCTCATTTCACATAATTTTTACAATTTTTCATGAGAATTGCGTTAATTTGCTCGCAGGTTTTTAAAATAAAAAGCATGAAAATAGTTAATTATAAAATCATTTATTTATCCTAATAGACTTGATAATCCTTATTTTATAGAATTAATTGCATTGTGTACCTTTTCATTCCTGTTTTTATACTCAAAAAAAAAGAATTGGTAAAACTTTCAACACTACTTGTGTATAGAAATTAACAACAAAAACAAAACTTTGTAACAAAATCGCTTTATAACTCGTTAATGGGTATTCTGTGATGGCACATGTCAACGTTTTACGGTGTGTAAATCAGACCTTGCCAACTGGCTTAAGGCATATCCACAAGCTCGCATAACAACATAGTACATAAGAATGCAGTACTGTGATTGGCTTACAAGATACATGGCGGCACGTCAAGCCAATCACGGCATCGCATTTTTATGTACTATGTTACAGCTAGCCTGTGGATATGCCCTTATGACGAAAACGCATTTTGCGTTATTAACTTAAAGAATGTTTACAAGCGGAAAGGTTTAAAAAATATATACCTTTTTTGGAAAAACTCTAGTTAGATACATATTTTTTACTTGGGTTATGATTCTACCGAGTCGAAACCACTTACTTTGATCCATTCTAATTATTTATAAACAAATTTTGTCCCTATATAAAAGTGAGCACAGAAGTGTATCTAAATTCTGGACTATTTTTAAGATATGTACATAGAGAAAAGAGGACTAAAAGTCCAGCCTGCGCAAGATTATTTTGTGACAGAACGGGGCAGCGAAATGACGTAACGCAATATAGCTGTGAAATGCTGTCGGTCGTAAAAAAACTCGTCACCCCAGTATTCATTTGTCTTATCTCCAAAAAGCCCCCAGTAAAAATCTTAAAATGTCAGAAAATAGAGATATGGCAAACCAATACTGGGGTGACGAATTATTAGTAGTTTGTTTATACTGTCATTACTGTCAGATCGTCGTTTGTTTCTGTTCATTTTTCGACTTCTACTGTGTTTTAATTGTTTTTTTTGCTGCATTTTTTTAACTTTAAACATGACCTGTATTGTTGCTTTATGAAGAGCAAAGGGTCAATCCCTGGTGTACTCAAAGTAGGTGTACAAAATCCCGAAATTCAAACACACATCGAAAAATTATTATAAAATAATTAAAAAAAAAACTATTTCGACGTTTCTTTGTAGATATTTATTGTTTTTTGTTGAATTTTTTACAATTTTTATTTGACACATAAAACTAAGGTTAAAAATACTTGTCAAGAACAAAAATAGTACTGCGCATGTGCAAGTTTATCTCAGATGCGCCAGGCACATTTATCACAATATTCCACAACGGCTTTGAGGTCTTTCCTTGTCTATGGATATGTCCCTTAGTAGTAGTAGTATTAGTAGTAGTAAGGGTGGGGAGGCTGTAAGCCACGCAACTAGGCCACTATGACCCTTTTTGCCAGCCCCGAGTTATCCCAACCATATGATATGTCCCTTAAGAGCCCTAAAAAAATAGTTTCTTGGAAGTTTATATTTATGTAGGGATATGGCTTAAAGTTTTAAATCTTATTTCTGAAATACCCTGTACCTACACTAAAAATATTTCTGCATAAAATGTTGAAAATAACTTAAGATTCACCTGTGGGAGGCCAGGATCCATGTACTCAGTACACGAAGACAGCTTTTACTGTATGTTATGCCCACTACTTTACCACGCAAAAAAGATCCTCTTCCACCATATATCGCATGGTACCACTGGCTATATTGTTTGCCTTATCTATAGTACCATATACACTTTGAATATATGTAGGTATCATATATTACATATTCGCCACTTGATTTTATCAAATATCATTTTTATGGTATGGTATTTTATTGGTACCACTTTTATAAATATGCAAGTAGTACTGATATGACTCGTAATACCAAATTTTTAACAACTCAAGTACATTATTAGTAGTTTAAAATATTTTCAGTTGTAGCATTGGAACTCTGGTACTAACAAAGTAAGAAATAGGTTATGAGTAGGAAACATTTTTTATCCTATCCCCGGAAAAACTATTGCAGTTTTTTTTACCCCGACCACAAACTTGACAGTTATCGATTATCATCCTAAAAAAGCCAACTTTCAAAAATATTTAAAGTTTAAGGTGCCACTTTCAGTTATTTAAGATAACACTTAAAGATACATGTGATACCACAAAAAATATTTCATGTACATTTTTTGTTTTTATTTTGCTGGTGGTATCGAATTATGGGTACGGTACTACTTGTTCGGCTTGACGACAATGCGCGCGGGGTACGACTTTTGTGTCTCGCAGAGTACCGACATCGGCAGCAGAGGCGGTAGAGAAGCTGTACACTCGTGGGGGGCAGTCGTACGGGCCGCTGGACGAGAAGAATTGAGGGGGGCGGGGGGTGAATGCTTATACTCTTCTCTGGCTTGTCTATGCCGCGCTCTTGCAGACACTACTGTGCAATTCCCACGCGACAAGATACAGTGTTGTCGCTGGTTGGGAAAATTAACTTCATTTAGGTACCAGCCGATCCGATTCTGACAAAATCACGTGTCTCAATACATTTAATTTTACTGGAGAGATGAAAGGTGTTCAACGTTGCTCAAAAAATATAATTTTAAAATGATATTTGAGATACTAAAAATATTAAAAAACAACACGAAGCAGTCAGAGTACTGTAGATTTAAGGTAGTACCAAGCATTGCAGTTTAATATTTTGATATCTTAATAATTATAAATAGGCAACACCTTTAGTCATAATTAGTTATAATTAGGCAACACCTTTAGTCGTAATTGATAAAATTATATCAAATCTAGTTTAATCAATACACTGTAAAAAAGAATTGAATTATTAGTTATTATTTTTTATTATTTATTTATCTTGATTTGATAGTGGTACCTAACGTTAATTTCAGTATTACATTGTTATACTATGGTTTACAAAAATATCTAATTTAGATTAAAAAAGTAATTTGTTTAAATATTCTCTTTTACGAATGTCAAAAAAATTATGTGGGTGGTACCAAAAATTAGTAATAATTAATTTAAACTAAAACATCAATTTATTTCTTCGAAAATTGCGTCATTTTCGTTGAATCAGGACGCTATCTAATAAATATTTATAAGTTTAAGTGGCAGTACTATGAGTATTGTTTATTAGGTACTACTAAACATCGCAGTGTGTGAGAAACTTTCCAAGATTCAAATCTGAATGAATATCTACGACTCAATAAATAAAACATTTCCTTAGATTAGCATATATTATTCTAACTTAAAGTGTTGATTTAATATTATTTAATTTATTGTACTACTCTACCTGAGTACTACCTATTTATTATAAAATCATTGAGCAAGTAGTTTGAAGTAGTAATAAAATTTATTAAACGTGTATTTAATATAAAGAAGAGGTTACAGAGGTTCATTTAAAATGAATCATTTCACAGTACTAGTAGTACTAATCAAGAATAGAATAATAATTGAAAATTAATCCACTAGATGTCATCTTAAAAACCACTCAAAACAGTAGAATTGCCCATTTGGCTCAGAACTACATACAGAGTTTAATACGGTTTTATTACTATAATCAGCTAGAGTACTACTAATTTATTAAATATAAAATTATCATGAAAGTTAAATAGTAATAAAATTTAATATACATGTGTTTAATAAGAAGTCTTGGGCTCTGATTGGTTGGGAATCGGTAATTTTATTTAGCTGGTACTCCTGATAAATGCTTTGAATGGATTGAATGGTGAAAACAGCACAACTTATCATTACTGTAATTATTGGTAATGTGCGCTTTCAACATTGGTCAGAATACGTGCATACTAAATGCGCAATTCCATTAATTTCGTCTACTTCAAAGTAAGAAAGTGGTGCTTAATGTAAAGGTGGTACCAGAACTAAAAAACATTGTACACAACTAATTATATTGTACAGATAAACGAAAAAAATGTTAACGGTGCTAGTTTCTGCTAGTATGATAGTGGTACCTTATATTTTAAGGTGGAAACAGTTAAAAAATTATGGCAAAAAAACTAATAAAGGAAAGTAGCGGAACATAAAAAAATGCTCAAACATGTAAGATGGTAGTACCCCAAAAATATCATATTTTATACTGTTATTTAGTTAATTATGGAAATTCAACCTCTTTTATATGCAAAAAACATCAAAATAAAAAAACTGGTAGTAATAATTTGAAATTGTATATATTACACAGAAATGAGAAATGACTGTATAAAGGATTCTCTGGATACGCATTTTTTACGACAAAGAGATTGACTTGTAAGTACGGCCATCTCAAAAAATAATGTCTCGGGGCTACTGTTCTCTAAACTGGCATGCGCAGAGTGCTTACACCAATACGCGGTAGCCGCAAACGGAAGCCAATATAGCCACCGTATGCCCCACTTAAGTACCATAGTGTGGCCTCTTAACTCGTTGCATTATACACACTAGTATCTTTGGCTACTGTCCTACGCAACTACAGTGTCGGTAGTACCATTGGTGGTACCTCAAATATGGTTATCATTTAATAAATCTAAAGTTAAGGGAAGTATTAAAAAAAATAAAATCAACAGATTAGGCACCTAGATTAATAATACATAGATTTTTTATGAGTAGTACTCAAAGAAATAACCAAATATTTTTGTAAGGGTAGTACTGTGTACATTTTATGAATAAGCACCTCTGTGGAATGTGAAAAATTCGAGGTTACCTGTAGTTTACATGCTATATTTTACATCTACTCTTCCCCTTGCCTCAGCTCACAGGTGCCAGTTAGTATTGCAATGGCTATACTTAGTTTATACTTCTTAAAGATATTATAACAGTACTATTCGAGTAAAACTAGTTATACTATAGTATATATTTAACTAATTCATGAAATTAGTGGGTTAATACTTTGTTACCAAAGTACTACTAGTACTTAAACAACAAAATTGTTCATATTCTACCATAAAATTAGTCTTAATACTCGTTTTATAGTTCATTATTCTTATAAAAAAAATTCCACCATGTTTCTCGACCGGTCAAGTTAATCATTCATTATGGTGCCCACGTTCAGGAGCATTCGTACTCTATGGCAGTACTGCAGTGGCTATGGGAGCTCCCTGAGGACATACATCGCCACAGTGAAGAGGAATGCGATGGGAAAGCCCCCGAGGCTGTCAAGAGGTAGCGCCCTGCCTCTCTCGTGCTGTAGATGGGCCAAGCCGAGGGTCAGCAGGCTTCATGGGTCATCGTCAGTGGCGGTGACCATCGTCTGGGTACCGCCACCAGTAAGTACTACTCGGTTTTAGTACCAATTTATATTTTTTAATGTCTTAAGAATTGAATTCTGAAAAGAACATTTTAAATGAGTTGTTAAGTATAGATATAGCAAAACGCATACTGCTAACTAGGTACTTCTAAACAATAATGGTAGTTTCATGAAAATTAAGGAAATCTATATTGTAAAGAACAATAGTATAAGTAAGACATCGTCGGTTGTGGTGACTGTCGTCTGAGTATAGCCACCAGTAGTACTACTCGATCTTGGTACCTATTTATTTTTTTAATGTCTTTGAAACTAAATTTAATCTGCAAATCCAATGAGTTTTTAACCTACATATAACTAAAGGAAGAATTATGCTGCAAACTAGGTACTACTAAATAATAACGGCAGTACCAAGAAAAAATTAAGGGAATAAAAATATGTTACAGAATCATATTACTATGTTAAATAGCCAAAAAACTTTGTGGATCATCTTCACAGGCGGTGACCATACTCTGGGCATCGCCACCACTAATAATAATAAGTACTACCCGATTTTAGCACCAAAATATATTTTTCACGATTGGATTTAATCTGAAAATCTATTTTAAATGTGTTTTTAATCATACATGAACAGCTAGACTGGGTACTAGGTACTACTAAATAATACCGACAGTACCATGAAAAATTTAGGAAATTGGTACCTACAGAATAAAACTACTATATCATGTAAAATATTATTTATAATTATTATTTTCTCGAATCAGATCTGATTATGAATCCCCTTGCTCTAAAAGTAAGTTTTGTATCAACCCAAAAAGTTATCGGGTTTTGATTTTATATTCCTCAAATATAAATATCTAAATTTGACACATTCCTTAAAACGGTGGTAATATACAGAGTCATATATCAAAATGCGGTACTTCTTTTGAAACGTTTAAAATAAATTAATGAAAATATCAAATATCAAACAAATAGTTACTTCTTGTGTGTATTTTTGATTACTAAGAATTTCTTCAAACTTCTGACTCAAAGGTGACAATATAATAATTCCTTATCAGCGGTTAATATTTGCAGACTTAAATATTTTAAATTATGGTTTACATAAGGTGCGGTACTACTAAAGGAAAAGAGACATTCTGAAAATGTCACGATATTATCTTGAAATAATAGAGATTATTTCTGGAATCAGATAGCAGTACGACTTGCACTGGACTGCAAAAATTTTATGTGCAGGTAGTACCAGATATTAATTCTGAATTTTGCTTTTAAATGATATAACTACTATACACAAAGAAATAATTACTAAAAACAAGTTCGTATTATTCAGATCAAGTAGCTCTTAAGTTTGTATATCCGCAAGTTATGAGCAAACTTGTAGCTCTTGAAATTCTCTATAAGTTTCATATACTATAAATTTTTATAGGTACTTTGGTACGGTTACCGAGGGCGCAACCGCCCACTGCAACCGTAACAAAATATTTATGAAAATGAATAATATATAAAACTTATAGAGAATTTCAAGAGCTACAAGTTTGCTCCTAACCACATTTAAGCTCCGACGAATAATTTCGCTGAAAAATCGAAAAAAACAATTTTACCCCCAACATGGACATTTTTGAATATTTATTACTCAATTGTTATTAACATAATAAAAAAATGATTTAAACAAAAATTGTTGGAAATTTTCTCCTTAATAAAATTAGTTATATGCATTTTTATCGTAAGATGCATATTTAGCAAGATAGCCGCACTCACCGCTAAAATTTAAGATAGCGGACATCCCTTC
The DNA here is from genome assembly GCA_958510825.1 of Brachypterus glaber. Lineage (NCBI taxonomy): Eukaryota > Metazoa > Arthropoda > Insecta > Coleoptera > Kateretidae > Brachypterus > Brachypterus glaber. Next base: position 38,364,018 of record OY294051.1, on the reverse strand, counting down.
CGCAAATCACCCGGTGAAAAACTAACAGGAGTGTTCTGCTACCATCTACTACTACCCTTTAAAATATCAGACGGTGTACATTTATTACAATTTAACATAGGAATTTTTCGTTATTTGACTGGACTATATTAACCATATTAATCAACGATTAATTTTTTTTTTTTTTATGAGAAACTACTCTCGCTCATTTGAGGCGGATTTTTTTCGAGTTATCTCAGTTTTGGTATCAACCAACCCTGTATTTTACAATGTTAACACTGACAAGCAATAAAAACAAGAATGCTTTGTCGCTTCGTCTCCTTAGCACAAAGCATTTTGATAAAAGCATTAAAAATATAAACAAGCAGTGAAGATATGTAATGCTACGCATTCGATTATATACTATTCACAGTGAATGGTAGATAGCATTTTTTCAAATAATTAAACGCAAGTTAAAATTATTTAAAACTCAAAATAAATTAAAAAGTTAAAAACAAATAAAAGGTTGTAGCCGGTGATGGGTTTCGAACTCGAGACGTCTTACAGGAAAAAACACGTGATATGTTAGTATCCTGGTTTTGTCGGCGACTTTAATTTTTTATAGTTCGAAGTAAACTTATTAATTTTATTAATGGATTTTTTTTCAAAATTGGTGGGATTGATCCTTATATTAAGAGTAATTTTTCATGAAAAAGTCCAAAATGATCAAAATTTGCGTTACGTAATACTTGAACTTTCCCCTAGACAAAACATTCTAGGATTCGTTTCATGAAAAAATAAAAAACTTTTTTTTCAAATGTCCGTCTGTCCGTCTGATAACACGATCTTTGTTAACACGATAACTTAAGACCGAATAATCCGATCGACTTGAAATTTTCAGAAAAAATCAAGTTCTACGAGGAAAAGATCCCTATTGCTTTTAAAAGCAATCCCCACAAAAAACAAAAAAATTATGGGGATTAAATTTTTTAAAAAAATCGAAAAAACTGAAAGAAACGTCCGATTAACGTAACTTTTTCAGGAAGAATTACTTTTATTACAAGGATCAATTCTACCAATTTTGAAAGTAATCCCCCCAAAAACAAAAAAGTTATGGGGGGTTAAACTTAAAAAAAAATAAAAAACTATCATTAAAAAAAAAAAAAAAATCGCAAAAAGAAAATAAAGAAAAACTTAAAATTTTTGAATTTTCTTTTGTTTTCAAAAGCTTTTCGTTTTTTGCAATTGATTTTTTTTTTGAATCAATGAGTATTTTGTCCAGGACGTCTTTTAGCGATTTTGGAAAATTCTAGTATTATACTGTTCTAGCGCTTACGTGCTACGAAGAGTAGGATAAATAGTAAAATCCTTAATTAAAACATTATTGTCTAACCACCGACAATAAAATTATATCTGTTGCTATTGTCTTTCCTTGAATTGTCGGTCAACTTAAAGAAATTAAAGGAAAAAATGTAGTTACGTCTTATTTACGATACGTTTTATTGCCTGTCTATATGTGAATAGAGATCTCTTAGAGAACTAGTACTTGGTAGGTACTGCCAAGCTGTTTTTTCTAGACCTATAATTTTACTTAATGAAATAAAATATTCTGCTAAAATCAAAAAACTAGTGCTAATACGCAGGCGTGGCTAGCCTTTAAACGATTCTTTGTAGCTCACAGTCTTTCTTTCTTGTCTGGTCGGGTCTTTCTCCTTCACAAACTTGTAAGCTCTTCGCACAAATCTTTTGTATGTTGAAGAACGACCGATACTTCCTAAACATACTGTATACGGATTAGTAAATAATTCAGATTACTGAAGGGGACAGTTTTTGTATTAAAAACACAACTAGAAAATAGTACATAAACAAAAAACTATTTAAAACAGAAATTTTATATTATTTTGTAAAGTAATTTGTAATTTTTGTTTGCTTGATCTTTTTCTTTGAATTTGAGTTAAAATGCTTGTCCGGAATATAATTATCGAAGAATCCGGTTTACTGAAGGTTCGGATTATCGAGGTCGCACTGTAGTCAATTTGATTTTATAATAAATTCGTCGTACGATGGTCTATGAATCTAGTTAACTACAAACTACAAAGTATACCAAACTATAACTGTGATATAATTTACCAAATGTTACAGTATTAATAAACACATGTTGCGCGGGGATCCAAATGTACCAGCACGGTCTCTATGTTAGTATGACAACATTTTGTATACAATACACACATTGCAGTATTTAATATCACAAGTAAAGTATTAAACACCAATGGTGGCGATATAAATAAAATAACATTTAGTATTAAAAATACAACTAACTTTTCTGAGTGTACTTATTTGGAAACAGCTAGGGGCATTCAAAAAGTGCCTTTTGAGCCTAGTGTCAAACTAACAGCATTATTTATTTTCTGAAACACATAAATACCTAAATCTCTTAATCATAATTTTAAAACTAGGATATTGTGGTCAGTAGTACTTTTGTAGATACCGCAAATCTAATATTTTACTTGTGGTTTTTTAGTTATTCAATTATCCTATTTAAAAATCATAATTACACACATTGTTTAGCCTATGATTGCGGTTTGGCTTTAATTAAACCTTCAACTGTCTTTTATGTAATAAAATTTATTTTCAAAACAAGTCCAATACAATATTTTCTACACGCAGAAAAAGACGTGATGTGTTTTAGCAGCGATTGCTAAATAGTATATTAAAGTACCAGTTTCAGAACATACGTTTTTAGCGCACGAGTACAAGTTTAGAAAACGAGCCGCTTGCGGCGAGTTTTCTAAAGTACAAGCGATAGGCCAGGTCTGTTGCCAACCCAAAAGAACAAAGAGTACAGACCTCTTATGAGCCTATAAGAACACGCAAAATGCGTGTGATTTTGAGCTTATAAGAGTCGCAAAATAGAAAATAGTATATTAAAGTATTAGTTTCATAACAAGCGGCTCGTTTTCTAAACTTGTACTCGTGCGCTTAAAACGTGTAATGAAACGAGTGCTTTATACAATTTTTTCTATTTTGGTCTAAAATTTAAAAAAACTTTTAAATTGATGACTGATTTAGGGATTTTGGATTCGCATTACAGTTTACACCATGTTTAAAATTCTAAGAACAAATGATATTTTGATATATTTTATAGTCATCTCTTCTCTTTTTTACCTCAATTAACCAAGCCACATTTTTAACATGGTAAAAATAACCTAAACACAAAATTTTGTAGAAAATTCAACTTTAAAGCGACATTGACATTTGCACGGAAAACATCAAGCGATAGGCCAGGTCTGTTGCCAACCAAAAAGAACAAAAAGTACAGACCTCTTATGGGCCTATAAGAACACGTAAAATGCGTGTGATTATGAGCTTGTAAGAGTCGCAAAATATAAAAATGTACAGAAATCATTACCGACAAAAGAAGTTGGTTAACCATTGAGCGTTTTAATATTTGTTCATTCAAAAGTTTCTATATGTTTGCTACAAAAAAATGTTAAACTTTTGGAAAAAATTATGATGCTTAATTTTTAGTAATGATTGCTTAAATACTTTTCTCCGAGTTAGACCATAGTGCCGCTAATTTTTTTTTTGTACATTTTATAGACACTTATTTCGCAAATAATTATCATTAGGTACTATGGCATTAAATTGCAATCCTTGATACACAGGTAACTATTTTTGATAGACATACATTAATGATATTTTAATAAAATCAAAAAAAGGTGCGGTATGTATCAATAAAAAATTCTTTATGTCTATAAAATAGAACCGAATCATTAATAAATAATATATTATGTTCAATGGAATTCGATTAATACCAGAATTATTAACAATATAATGGTATTTTTCAAGCAGGTACAATGATTTGACCATTATGTCATTGTTGACCCATTCAAAACACCATAAAGCATTCAGTATGATACATTTTTTTCTCATAGAATATACTATAGAGGACCCTTTTACGTTTCATAAAATCACAAAGAAAAACCGATGAAAATTTATATTTATATATACATCATAACTTTTTAACATAATTGCATTTTTTACGTAGTACCACAAGTTATACCAGTGTCAATGGAAAAATTCACACTTTTGAATTGGGTGAAAGAAATTATTAGGGATTATACCTGACGCCTTTTATTTTCTTTTTAATCTTTTTTCGAGTGCATATTAGTAAAAAAGATATATTATATAATATGTCAGAAACTGACCACTTGATATTGAAACGTGTTATATTATGTACTGCGGTACTTTTATAGAATTCTATAAAAGTACAACTGGCTTAAAAAGTACTACCTAAGAACGCTTCTAAAACTCATCGTTTTTTCAATTGACCATTGATCACTGATTGATTATTGGTCAGTGATAAGTGATACCCTAAGTAAATACTAAAAAAATCTAACCATGCCAGTACCGGGGTCCGTACTATTATTTTATAGTAGTAGTAGTAGTACTACTACTATAATAGTTTTTTTATGAGGACCATTACGCCCTAAAAACAGTTTCTGTATGTGTATTATACACTATTTTTTATTCAATTTTAATATCTTAACCCATTAAGGACTACACTGTAAAAAAATGTGTAAATTTACATGCTAAACATTGCCAAACAGGTGCACGTAAAATTACAACTTGAATCTCGTAAATTTTACGTGCACCTGCTTGGGAGCTCTGATTTAGCATATAAATTTACACATTTCAAAAAATTAAAACTGCTCCATCTATTGTTAAATATTTAAACCTGATATCTGTCACAACAATCTGACATAACCTTCAATTTTTGCATTATAATTTGTATATATGTGTTAAAATTAAATAAAAATCATTTTGAAGTACTGATTTGATAAAATTATTAAATAACAATAATTGCTTTATTTAAAAATATGTGTTTTGTTGCATTTACAATGTCGAGTCACAAAAAACATTGTATTTAACCTTGTCCGCAGTTTAAAGCCATACAGTGTTTCATATTTGCAGTCAAAGAAAAAGTATAGTCTACAACACGTATGGAATAGTCATTCCGCGCTCGCGGGACCGTCATACTCGCCTATCGGCTCGTATGACAAACTTTCCGCTCGCGCGGAATATTGTCTATTCCATACTAGTTATAGAATATACTATACTGTGCTTCAAATTACATAGAAATAGGGTAGTTCTGGTTATTTAATAACAGGCTAGATCACTTTATCGAACGCTTTTTTTAAATCAATAAATGTATTTATTTTATTGTCAGCAGATTGTATTAATCACATGACATTTTGAGGACGCTAATAAATCAGTCGAATGCCTCTGGGTAATCGAAATGTATTTTTATTAGCAACATAAAAAAACAAGTCATGAAGATATGTAATGCTACGCATTTCATTATATACTCTTCACGGTGGATGGTATATTGAATTTTTCCAAATACTTATAATACTATAGTTTAATAATTAAAAAAAAAACAAAAAAAAGCAGTAGACGGGGATGGTTTTCAAACTTGGGTACCTATTCTTGAGTTTCGGTGAGAACGACTGATAGAACGAGTCTGAGGATGTGGTCGTACTACACCATTGACTGCCAAGTGCACCCATACAACTTTTTTTGTTTTTGAATGAGTTTTTAAGAATAATCCTTATATTAAAAGTAATTTTTCCTAAAAAAATTACGCCAATCCGACTTTTTCTTTAGCTTATACCGATTTTTTTAAAAGTTTAAACCTTCATACATAACTTTTTTTGTTGTTTTTACAAGAATTATTTTTAAAGACAATGGGAATCTTTCATTCATAGAACTTGATTTTTCCTGAAAATTTCGAGTAGATTAGATTATTCGCTCTTAAGCTATTGTGCTTACAAAAAACGTGACATCAGATGGACGGACGGACAGACGCACACTTTCAAAGTTTCTTATATTTTTATAAAACACATCTGTGTCCAACAATGTTTTGCCTAAGACGTTTTTATGACGATTTTGGGAAATTCGACACTACCGTATTATAGGTACTCTTCTAGCACGTAAAAGCGGCGTGAATAGTATAATAAACAGACTGTTTTAAAATATATATAAATGTTCACGGTCAGTTAGTTTGTTTATGTATAACTTTTAAAAATTTGCCATTATTTATATGAAATTTATGTTAATTTTTCCTCCGAAATTAATTATTTATCACTTTTCGTTCTTTTTTTTATTGTTTAATCTGCATATTTATTAATTGAATTAATAAAATATCAAATTACACTTGGTAGGTAGTTAATTAAACGGCATTTTGTAAATAACCATATACAGGGTGTCCCAGAATGTATTCAAAGTATCTATATAAAATTGAAAAAATTCGAGTTACACATTTAAAGTATGGCCCCGAATTGATTTTTACAAAAAAAAAAAAACAAATAAATGAAAAAATTAAAAGCTATTTTGATAAAACAGTTTTTTTTTTTAATTTTTGGTGTAGCTTCAGTAACAACTTTTATAGATTTACCATGCTTCTCAAAGAACTACTACCTACCACTTTTTTAAAGTTAGATACAAGTAGTACCACACTCTGTAATGCACACATAGCCAAAATTCTTGCCCCTCCCTCCAAATAATTTGAAACGTAAACTAAATTTATTCTAACAAATATGCGGGATTAATTCTACATTTTATTTAAATGCTTTATCCAACGAATTAATAACACTTCTCCCTAGAATAGGCATTTCATTCGTTAAAACTGACAAAAACGTCGGCAACATAAACATTCGTCTGTCTTACTCGCTCATCTTTGTTCTAACAGAGACAACAATACCAGTTAGTGGTAATTGTTACTTTTCAGGCCTGAATATACCTACTATTAGTTTACAAATAAACTGAGATGTCAGCGATACTTTATTTTAACGGTATGCGTATTCTAGAAAGAAGAGTTAGTTCGTTGGCTTTATCCCATGTAAGGTTATTTTCATGACATAAGGACATGGACAGGAATTAAATTGAAAAAATTGTATCAATAATTTTTATTGAAAAAAATCACAAAATGTGTGAAATAAATATGTCAATAACCAGTATGTCCTCCTCTGTTCTCAAGCGAAACCTTTACGCCCAAAACATTAATGAACCAATCGCCCTTCCATTGCGAAACGAAATTGGAGATGATTTCATTTTTATGGACAATAACGCCACTCCCCACCGCACAAAAAGGGTTACCAATTCGTTCCATCAAGGGAATGTTCAAAGAAAGAACTGGCCAGCAAACTCACCCGAAATAAATCCTTGTGAGGACGTGTGGGATATGCTAAAAATGGTCATTTTAAATAGAGATAACCCCTGTTTACCCTTCAGGAGCTAATTTTTGCTGCTCAAGAAGAATGAAACAACATATCGCAAGAAGCCATGAACAACCTTTTTATGGCATGCACAGAAGTGTTAATGTTTTGCTTGAGAACAGAGGAGAACATACCTGTTATTATATCTTTGTTTCGCACATTATGTGAAGACTGATTTTTTTCAATTTATGGCGGTCTACTTATTTCATGAAAAAACCTTACATGTGATAAAGCATTTCAATAAAATGTAGAACTGAACCCACATATTTGTTAAATCAATTTTTGTTTACGTTTCAAACATAAACAAGGAAAGACCTCCAAAGCCGTTGCGGAATACTGTGATAAATGTGCCGGCATGCCTAGCGCATCTGAGATAAACTTGCACATGCGCACTACTATTGTTGTTTTTGACAAGTATTTTTAACTTTAGTTTTACGTGTCAAATAAAAATTGTAAAAAATTCAACAAAAAACAATAAATATCTACGAAGAAACGTCGAAATAGTTTTTTAAAATTATTTTATAAGAATTTTTCGAGGTGTGTTTGAATTTCGGGATTTTGTACACCTACTTTGAGTACACCAGGGATTGACCCTTTGCTCTTCATAAAGCAGCAATACAGGTCATGTTTAAAGATATAAACAAATGCAGCAAATAAACAATTAAAACACAGTAGAAGTCGAAAAATTAACAGAAACAAACGACGATCTGACAGTATAAACAAACTACTAATAATTCGTCACCCCAGTATTGGTTTGCCTGGGTTTGCCCAGGTTTCCATATCTCTATTTTCGGACATTTTAAGATTTTTACTGGGGGATTTTTGGAGATAAGACAAATGAATACTGGGGTGGTGAATTGTTTTACGACCGACAGCATTTCACAGCTGATAGAGATGCGTACTGCGCAAGGTCAGATATATTGCGTTAGGTCATTTCGCTGCCCCGTTCTGTCACAAAATAATCTTGCGCAGGCTGGACTTTTAGTCCTCTTTTCTTCTCTATGGTTTCAAATTAATTGGGGGCGATGTTTGTAGTTCTTCTATAAGAAATACAGGATGTTAAACTTTTAAGATAAATGTTACGCAATGTTTGTTTTCGATAGATTTACCAATAGTAATATTCTTATATGTAGAGGTATTATAATGGACAATTTAAAAAAGTGAAATGTACTGTACATCTAAAAACATTAAAATTTTAATTAAATTTACTGTATTTAGTTGAAAAATTAAATGTTTATTGTTAATAATAATGTATGCATAGATGTGACGAATTTTTCGAAAATTGTCGCCATAAACAAACACCTGGAAGCATAGCATTCTTCAGAAATAAAGAACGACATGCTGGAAGTTAATTTAATCAAATAAATTAATATGCCATGTGGTACCACATTGTGATACCACGGAATTTTACCATGATACTCATCTCTTAGATGTTTTATAGTTATCCATATGGTTTCTTAGAACAGAAGTTGTGAAAAAATCAAGTAGCCAAATTTATATACAAACAAATTTATAGTACCACCTCTCAAAAAAAGTATCACTGCTCAAGGCTACAGCCCTTCCTTATTATACTATTCACGGCTTGTTTTTTTCTTATATACAAACAAATTTTTATTACCACCTCTCCAAAAAGTACCACTGCTCCAGGTTATAACCCTTTTTTTATAACATTAACATGATACCGTGATTACGAAACTAAATATATAATGGCAGTCGTACTACTACTCTGTAGTACCACAATAATTACTACAGAGTAGTAGTACGACAAGTGTGAAAAAATACAGAGGATAATATTAATAGTATAATGTTTTTCTTCCAACCCTTTTTTCGCTTGTAACAAGCTAGAATTTAACCATTTAGTTTCATTTTCTTAGTGTACTACTAGTACATACAAATAAAAAATAACAGGGGATTGGTGAGTTTAATTAACTAATAAAAAATATACTATAAAGTTTATATAAAAATAATAATAGGTAGGTATTCTAAACAATAAAATTTTATAATAAAACAGATTAGCCTTAATTTGTCAAAGGTGGGCGAGTAAATTAGTACTTAGTACTATCGTAACATTTATTTCTCACACTCACAACTAAATAGGTTTGAGATTTTATGTTTCTGGACTTATACAGACATATAAATCCAACAAAATGTCAGGAATATTTGTAAGATACACATTTCTAGAGAGGAATTTGCGGGTAGTACCAACTTCAGGTTTTTTCTGTTGAAAGTCTGTAGAATATTGTTAATTATTGCAATCAACCCCCAATTTAAGGTGTTAGATTCAGTATCACTTGCTACTATATATAAAATTAGTACTAGGCATGCAGGCAGTACTAAAATTTAGTTCATTAATGAATCAGAAAATATTCATCTGAAGGTGTTATTTTTGAAATTCCCAGATAAACGGATACAGATCTCAATCTTATAGTACCCACTGGGTACTACCTATATTCTAAGAAAGATGATTCTTGTTTTGCAAATTTTGATGACTATATTTTTCCTAAATGAGTAATTCTATTGTTTATGATAAACTTTAAACAATTACGTAGTACTATGCACGGTACTACTATCGTTATGATATTAAGGTGTTTAAGATTTACCGTTTATGGGTTAAATTTACCAACTTAATTGCCCTAAATGCTAGTACCACTTTTCCCAATTATTGTACCTTTCATAGTACTTTATACTTCAAGAGGGCAGTAACAAGTATACATTTTTGTTTAAAATAATAGTGTGACACCAAATTAAAACAAAATATAATTAGCATAAAAAATTAATCCAAATAAAAGGCGACTATTCAAAAATTGTAATATCATTATTTCTGGAAAAGAATAGCCATCTATATATTTATTTTATGACAGTTAAAAGGTGCCTTTATCCTAACCTAGAAATTTGCGGCGTTTAAACAAAAACCAGCCCGATTTAAATTAAAATTTTAAACATAGCGGGGTGCCTATAAAATCGAAAAATAGAAGACATTTAAATAATATTTCTTTTGTAGGGGAAGAAGGGGTTAAATGATCGCTTTTACTCTACTTCACTGTTAATTAAAGGGTTAACTAGTAGATTATTTAAATTCAAAGTACTTTATATACCCCAAGGTTTAAAAGTCTTTTGGTGAACAAGACTTTTTTCGTGTAGGTACCTGTGCACAGGCACACCAAAAAAAAGGTATACGTTTTTAGGGTCCCTGAATCCGAATCTGGGGGTTGGTTTGACTCGGTCAGATCGCATTTCGTTCCTAACCTCAAAAAAGTGAAGAAAGTTAAAACATTTCATCACTTTTTTGAGGTCAGCAACGAATCAACGACCCCAAAAAAGTATAGAAATGTTTGTCTCGTCTAGGAAATCAGGCCTTTTTTGTGTGCCTGTGTTATTAATCGTACAATTTATATGTAAATTGAGGACTTTAAAATTTTGATGAATCTTTTGACCCTATGGACCAGATGACCCCTTCTTCCCCTATGATGACTACAACAGTGTCAAATTATTTAAGATATGTAGGTATACTTTTCTTTTTTTAATTCTTTTAATTATAAAAGCCCGATGTAACTTCTGAATTTTAAGTTATGAGATTCAAAATTTTATGTTTTAAATTGGACATAAATCTTTAACGCTTTGATAAACTTTTTGTGTTTTACACAATGGACACAATTAGTTCTATCGTAAAGCACTATTATAATAAAAGAATGGCTTTTCAAAGTTTTTTAATAAAATTTGTCCTACCAAAGTTTGGAATGGTCAAAAAATTAAATGAATAAAAGATGAAATAGATAATTTAAATAGAGAACTTAACGTAATTTTAAGACACTAATTCATAAAATTGTAATTTTTTTTTCTACTACTGCTCTAGAATGTAAGCAAATACACACACTTTTCAAACACAGAATAAATTCATTCTAGCTCTAGATACGGTATCACGTGTTAGAATGAGCACATCTCTTGTTTATAAAAGTAAAGAAAACTGTAGCAAAATTAGCAAAAATATATATATATTTTACCATGAAATATTGAATAATTTAATGCAATTTAAAGTTTTGCGTTTAAATTTCATCAAGTTTATTAGTTTTTCTTAATATTTGACCAGTTTTTTATTAATTTAGTTCAAAAAATTAAAACTGCTCCATCTATTGTTAAATATTTAAACCTGATATATGTCACAACAATCTGACATAACCTTCAATTTTTGCATTAAAATTTGTAAATATGTGCTAAAATTAAATAAAAATCTTTTTTAAATACTGATTTGATAAAATTATTAAATATCATTAATTTATTTATTTAAAAATATGTGTTTTGTTGAATTTACAATGTCGAGTAACAGAACACATTGTTTTTAACCTTGTCCGCAGTTTAAAGCCATACAGTGTTTGATATTTGCAGTCGAAGAAAAAGTATAGTCTACAACACGTATGGAATAGTCATTCCGCGCTCGCGGGACCGTCATACTCGCCTGCCCGCTCGTATGACAAACTTTCCGCTCGCGCGGAATATTGTCTAGTTATAGAATATATTATTGTTCTAACAAGGGCAGAATGTTAAGTTATTTGGGGTTAGAGACCATACTTTAAATATGTAAAGCAAAATTTTAAAATGTTAACCCCCTTCCGTAACGTTAAAAAAAAAATGGGTAAAAAAAAACCGTTTTTATTTCCTAAAAGTAATAAGGAGCGTTACTCAACGTTACATCACTCCATCTCTCCCCTGTTTCATTGTTGTTGTTTTTGGTATACATCCAAGCGAGAAAAAGGGGTAAAAAAATAAATATTTTTTTAATTTAATGGTTTTTTAAATATTTTTTTTTATTTTTAACTAATTTCTTTTCACTTCACTGTATATAGTTTAAAAAGGTAGGTAATGAAAAATCTATATAAAATTGGGTATGACGTCATATATCCATATATGGATTCTTAAAATTTAAATTCAGAAGCTTATTATTATTATACTACTCGCAGCTTTACAGCAGAGGAGTAGTATACGTTAATTTGGACCTCGAAAAAAAAACTGTCTTAAATTAAAAATTCTTTTATCAAAGTGAATAACAGTTCGAAAATTTTAAAGGGTGATTTTACATTAAAAAATATAAACATTTTTTTATAAAGGTTAGTCCGGAAATGGGAGCTACGAAAGCTATGAAAATTTTCGAAGAATCGCCTGTAGTATGTATGTAGTAGAAATTTTTACTGGTGCATTTTTTAGTTCCTATTTTGGATGCTCAGAACGTGAAATTTTTTCTTTAACTGCAATTTTCTCAGGAACAGTTGGCCCCAAGGTGTTACATAGAGAGTGCCTTTTTTTATCTATTTTTAATTAAATAATTATATTTTATTGATAAACTGTCAAAAAATATACTGATGAAAAAGTTTGGGGCAAAAAAGTGACATTGTCAACCCATTTTACACATCCCTGGTTAAAATTACCAAATAAAAATAACACAAAATGATAGCCTTTATCAATTTTAAGCTCATTGGGAAAATTCGTTACTATCAAAAGTCAATTGTACAAAATTTGAAAAAAATCCGTTTAAAAAGAAAAAATTATAGGGAGCATTACACAAAATTAAAAATATCCCAATACAATGGACAGCAGTCCAATACGTTAGGTCTTCAATACCAAGCCAAAAAGAAAATTCCCTAAAAATATTATATTTGGATTTTATCAAAAAAATGTGCATTATATGCAAAATTATTAAAGAATACATAAAACAGCTTATTAAACACAAAAACAAGTACAAAATCTTTACACGCAACGGGGTATTATCAATGACTGTCAAAAAGGAGTAGGTCATAAGTTCCCTAAGAAACTTTATACCTACTGTACACATATCTGTGTTATAAAAATTAAAAAAATATAGTTTTTTACTTAAAAAAAAAATATATCTTACCTTAATGTAATGTAAAATATAATTTAAAATGTTATTTTTTCCTAAAATATGCATAATTTTATTTTAAAACATTAATAATTATACTTTTTTATCTCTTTCTGTAGAACTTCTCTCTTTATCTAATCTAAATAGGCGGTAGTCGATTGTACAAAATATGAAAAAAATCCGTTTAAAAAGAAAAAATTATAGCGTGCATTACACAAAATTAAAAATATCCCAATACAGTTCAATTAAGTTAAAACTTCACCAGTAAAATATTACTTGCAAATGCGAGGAGTATAGTGTAGAATGCGAAGCATTACATATCTTCACGGCTTGTTATATATTGATTTGAAAGCCATAAATGTTCTAGTTTTTCTTGAATTTCATAGCCCAGCTACTTAAACAAAATTAATAATTATATTATACATGGTGTTTCAAAAAAACTTCCTAAACTGATTCCAGAATAGATGCAAAAACTCATTTTTCTACCTCAAATCTTTCTAAAGTTACTTAGCAAGAAGTGAGTTTTGGAACCCTCTTCGAGAAACTAAAACTCTCTTAGAACACATTTTCAGACACAAACAGATAGAATTTTTTTCTTATTTATCTTTTAGTACTGTATCTATTCACAAAATCGTGTTTTTTTAGGAATTTTTATCGATAACTTGTTTTTTTAAGAAAAAAAAATGTCGTCGTGTTACTTTCTCGACCTTGGGGGTTTTTAATTAATAACTCTGGTACCCTTTAAGCTAGAGCGACGAGCTTTTGCATGCATACTAGTATTAATAAGGGCAATAAGTTTATGTTAATTTATTTTTTTTTTGAATATATCAGAGGCGTCCCTAGACGGAAAAATTAGGCTTAACACATTTTTATCCCAAACTTTTTTATATGTACTTTTTTGGATTTGATGTAAAAAATATGGATTCCCTGAGTAAAAATACATAAAAATATCATATAGTGTAACACTGTAGGAGTTTTTAAAAAAAATGCAACTAAGAGGAAGTAACATTTTGTGCTACCAAAAACGTTACTTTTAAAAGGCTATTACTCCTTTAATATTAAATTTAGGTGTTTTGGTTAAGAATATTTTTTTGCTTTGTTTTAAATGAAGAATCACCATGCAGCATTAAAATTTTATTGATGCTTTTTTTGTTGTTCCCCATTCAATATGTCATCTTCCGTAGCTCCCTTAGGGCTCATTTCCGGACCAACCTTTATAGAAACTTTTTTACATATTTTTAGATGTAGAATCATCTCTTAAATTTTGGCATGGCAGATACTGATCTCCCTGTATTACAAAAAAAACAATATTGTTTTTTTAGCAACGCAAGACTTACTGACGGAAAAAGACAAAAAATACGTGTACATAGAAAAAACGAATTTCTTGAACCAAGAACACGTGTCTTTGCCATATTCTCTTGTTTCAAGGCTGGCATTTTCTTGAACCAAAGTCAATGTCCTTGAATGAAGAGCACGGGTTTTGGAATAAAAATCCGCGCTCTTTATTAAAGGACATTGACTTTGGTTCAAGAAAATTCCAGCCTTGAAACAAGAGGATATGGCTTGGTTCAAGGAATCCGTTTTTTCTATGTAGAATTAAAAATTATGCAAATATTTCCCCTTAAAAATGCGCACAGCAGGAAATATTTAACTGATTCCACTGTAAAAGTGGGTAGTACTAAGTAGTACCTACTACTACCTAAAAATAATTATCACATATAAAAAACTTCACTGACATTTTAATATCGACACAAAAATGTTGTTAATTATCCAAAAAGAGCGATTAGCATAAAAAAATCTACATACCTTAATAAATTTGACTCTGCCTAAAGTACCGGGTTTATTCAAAAAGTACAGGGTGGCCCGAAAAAACCGGACACTTTTTAAACCGTTAAAATGACGTATCACAAGACCTAGGGTGCCATTTAAAATATTGTCCCTTTCCCCATTGCCCCCTGGCGCCACCTTATCGAATAAAAAATTGAAAAACAGAGCAATAGTTATTTATGGTACTAGTGGGTAAAGTAAGATATTGCCCATGAGAAAATTAACCTGCGAGGCGTCAGCCAAGCAGGTTAATTTTCGAGAGGGCAATATCGGTTTACCCATGAGTGCCATACAAGGTTTTATCCAATAAATAGCTTAGGAATTCATATTTTTATTAAAAATTTTAATGACATTTACAAGAAAATAAGTTGACAAGTGACAGTTGAGTGGGTAAAATAAATAATTATCCACTCAATAAAGTAAAAGCCACGCGGGGGTTATTATTGAGTTTATCTATTTAAAATAAAGCTGGTAATTGTCTCATTATCTGTATGTATTGGATAAATGATAGTTTTTATTGTATGATCAAAAGTTAAGGGGGTGTACCATTTAAAAGAATAACCCTGTATTTCATTCTTAATTCAACTATGGTTTATTTTGTATTTTTCACTACATGAGGGGGAATTATAATTAATAATAAATCGTGTTTTTCTGAAATACTCCAGAAAATATATCGATTAAATTGAAAACGTGGCTCATGTTTCTTGTTCCCCTGAGCCCTTCATGTAAAACGTATTTTCAAAAATAATTATTTCTTTTTATTTATTTATGGTACCCAAAGTAAACAATACCTAATAGATCTATGGGTTGTTTATTTTTTTATATTTCACCTTATTAGTGGACAAGTGATTTATTACTGTGTGAATTGGGCCTTTGGGGCCCTATTCTTGTACGTTATTTCGTTATCGGCTCTAAAAACCCATATTCAATTCCCAAAATCAACACCTATTAAATAGGTAGGTACTTTTTATTATTAAAACTAGATGAAAAGTTGCAAGCACCCTGTCAAAACATCGGCACTATTGTACACTAGAGCCATCTAGTTTGAAAATTTCAAACTAGGTGTTTTGTTTGATTTTAAATTCTATATCTTTAAAACATTATATTCTAGCAAAAAAAACTGTATATAACATTTTTTATAGGACTTAAAAAGAGCTTTTATTTAAAATATAATTTTTTGAAATCGGGTTATAAATATGTCATATATTCTAAAAAAAACATTTTACTGCTTTAAACGCTCGTTTAAACGTCAATATCTCGAAAACAATTCGTTTTAGGAAAACGTTGTTTATAACATTTTTTGACCAATTTAAAATTATCTTTTATATAAGTGCTAAATTAACCAAATACAATTATAATTGCCTTAATTATAAACAAAAAACGCTACAAATAGGAGTTTTACCCTATTTTAGTTTAAACGTCAATATCTCGAAAACAATTCGTTTTAGGAAAACGTTGTTTATAACATTTTTTGACCAATTTAAAATTATTTTTTATATAAGTGCTAAATTAACCAAATACAATTATAATTGCCTTAATTATAAACAAAAAACGCTACAAATAGGAGTTTTACCCTATTTTACCCCCTTACCCCCAATCGTTTACCCCCAAAATCTAATCAGCTCTTCGGAATACGATAAGAAACAATATGCAAAAAACCGCAAGTCGATATCTCATGTAGAAATGGAGTTAGAGAGTTTACACCCAGACAGACAGACAGACAGACAGACAGACAGACAGACAGACAGACAGACAGACAGACGGACGCAAAATTTTTTTTTACTGATTTCGTCTAAAACGTCGAGAAATGTGAAAAAAACTTGGTCAAAGATTTTGACTTTTTGGCGAAGATTTCAATACATCGGCACTCTTAGTAGCACTAAGTGCCGATGTAATAAATAGGTTCAGGGTAGCCTTAGACTTTTAATAAAAGAACCACCGAATGGACTTTTTACCATTTAAAATGCAAGATATTCGTGGTTACAAACTTAAAACAATTCAATTTTAAATAATTTTACATTAATATTGTAACTTTGTGTAGTTTTAAATTTATTTACAGGGCTTTACAAAATTTTACCAGTCTTTTAAATTAATTTACAATAAACTAAATTTATTTACAAACATTTACACAAATTCATGAATTGAACATAGTCAGGCATAGTATTTTTACATTAATTTTTTACCGTGTAGTTTTTAGTTTCTTTTGTAATTATTATTAATTACAATAAGAGTTGAGGATTAACCTATATAATATATATTAATGGAACACTCTGTATTTTTTACATTTTTGAATTCAGCCGAAAATTCTATGTATAAAAAAATGATTGTTTTTTTTTTACTTTTAGTTTTTTTCGTTTTCATCTTTATTGTATAAACACGAGATACACATAATTTACATTCTTTTTACTTACTAAATCTTTGAGGTAAATCATTTTGGCTGAAAATCTCTACACATAAAAAATAGGAGTTCAGCGCCGTTTTTTTTTAGCTTTAATTTGCTTAAGTAAAAACAAGATAAATTATAAACATATATTTAAGCTCTTTAAAATTATTTATCACAAGACCTAGGATGCCATTTAAAATATTGTCCCCAACGCCCCCGTGGCGCCACCTTACCGAATAAAAGATTGAATAATATGACAAATGATAGTTTTTGTTGTACGATATGCATATTCCAAATTTAAATTTTATATCTCATCCCGTTCAAAAGTTACGGGGGGTGGTACCATTCAAAAGAATAATCTTGTATAGTTTCATATTCTTTGATCAAAATAGAACGGTGTTAATTGAAAACCAGAAGTTGGGGATAGTTTCAAGGGAAGGGGTTAACAAGGGGCGGTTTTGGACATGTCAATAAAATCTTCTTTTGTTACTATTTCTTGCAAAAATGTCTATCCTTTCAAATAACGGAGATATAGCTTGTCAAGGGCCAAGTGGGACACCCGGTAGAGTGTGGCGCAATCTTTGAATGGCCTTTATCTAAAAATAAATGTGTTTCTTTTTGTTAAATTGACCAAAATTAATTTTAAACAAACGATATGGATTCTATAATTAATCTTCAAAATTAAGAAAACTAACAATACTAATGTGGTCCTATTAATCTAACGATCTGTTAATGATTTTAAAAATCACAAAGAAATACATACCTGAGATTTTTTAAATGATCATATTGGCTTTGAAATAGGGTTGCCAGAATGCAGAATGATGAAGGCAGATCCAAGATTTCTTTAAAATTCTGAAATAAAAAAAACTGCAGCTAACAAAGGAATACTTTTTTTTCTACGACTGCTTTAGAATGTAAGCAAATACACACACTTTTGAAACACAGAATGAATCCATTCTAGCTCCAGATACGGTATGAATATTCCGTATCAAGTTTTAGAATGTGCACATGTAGTGCCATCTCTTGTTTATAAAAGTAAAGAAAACTGTAGCAAAATTTATTTTATTATTTATTGGTTTATAGTCGTTCTGGGACCTTACTCGAAGGTAGTTTATACCATATTTGACTGTTAATTACAATTAAATTTTAATTACAAAAATTTCCCCCCTATGTTCCAAAATTAGCAAAAATATATATATTTTACCATGAAATATTGAATAATTTAATAAAAATTAAAGTTTTGAGTTAAAATTACATAAAGTTTATTAGCTTTTCTTAATAGTTGACCAGTTTTTTATCAATTTAGTTCAAAAAATTAAAACTGCTCCATCTATTGTTAAATATTTAAACCTGACATATGTCACAGCAATCTGACATAACCTTCAATTTTTGCTTTATAATTTTTAAATATGTGTTAAAATTAAATAAAAATCTTTTTTAAGTACTGACTTGATAAAATTATTAAATAAAATTAATTGCTTTATTTAAAAATATGTGTTTTGTTGAATTTACAATGTCGAGTCACATAAAACATTGTTTTTAATCTTGTCCGCAGTTTAAAGCCATACAGTGTTTCATATTTGCAGTCGAAGAAAAAGTATAGTCTACAACACGAATGGAATAGTCGTTCTATTCCATACTAGTTATAGAATATACTATTCTATACAGTATAGACTACACATCGGACTACACTTAGTTCATACAAAAAAGTTTTTTCAAAAGAGTTAAAAAAAATGTTTACTTTGCAAAATGCAAATTTTTTGAATAATTTTTTTCAAATGTTTTTTTTTTATTTTTTGTCCAAAATTTTTACAAAACATTTTTTTTAATATCCTTTTTTAAACGGTCATACTCAAAGGTGTATTTGTTCTGCGCTTATTTTTTAGAGGTGACGACTTTTTTTTTTCTTTTTTAGTCATTTGGTTTGGATAAAATTTTCAGCCAGGGGTAAAGCTTTTATTTAGGGCCGTTTTAAGGGGAGGATCTATTTTTTTTTTGGTCATCGGATCAGGGGTAAAGCTTTTTTTCAAAGGTAAGGAACATTTTTCAAATGGGCGCCAAACCAGAGGCTTGCTTCAGGGCGCCGAAGTGCTAAGGCCGGCCCTGTAGTTGTATAAAAACATAAACATAAAAAATAAAAACAAACAAAAAGTTACTTATGGACTCGCCTTTTTGATCTGATCTTGACTATTTATATCTGGCAGCCCTAATTTTAAAACATCGTATTGATTCTAAAAGAAATAAAGAAACAAAAAGAGGTCGGAATTTATTTATATATTCATAGCAATCTTTGATGGGTCTCCATTATGGGAGGATTTGATTTAAAATAACATGTTTAAAACAAGATTCAACATGTTTCATTTATTTCATACTGTGGCTTGGTTCTAAAAGGGCCAAAATCAATTTGTCAATAGCAGTGTTTTCAAAATATTACATTGGAGTTGATGTGAAAATGCTGCTATTGACAAACTGACATTGGCCCTTTTAGAACCAAGTCACAGAATAATAATGAACAATTTCATTGCTAACTAAAGAATACGTTCATCCAGAATCTTAAAATTCAAAAAACAATTAGTAAACGATGTTTACTAAACATGCATAAACAATTAAAAAAGTCGGAAGAAAGATAGGATCTGTTTTTTAAGAATGGACAGCAGTCCAATACGTTAGGCAAATTTAGGTCTTCAATACCAACCCAAAAAGAAAATTCCCTAAAAATATTATATTTGGATTTTGCAACAAAAAATGTGCATTATATGCAAAATTATTAAAGGATACATAAAACAGCTTATTAAACACAAAAACAAGTACAAAATCTTCACACACAAGGGGTTATTATATTATGTAATTTAAAATATAATCTAAAATGTTATTTTTACCTAAAATATGCATAATTTTATTTCAAAACAATAATAATTATACTTTTATCTCTTTTTGTAGAACTTCTCTTTATCTAATTTAAATAGACGGCAATCCATTACTCGAGGGTTGAACTACAAAATATTTTTACACAGACTCCCGAGATTTCGGCTAAAAATCATTTTTGGGCCTTTTATAAAATTTCTGAAAAATTTACGGTCTTGTCAAAAATTACCTCGATTTTCGAGATTTTGTTAAGATTTTGGGTATTTTTGTAAAATGTTTGAAAGACTTCTGAAAATTTTTACACTTTTTTAGGTACATTTTAAAGGCTCCCATTTTAATAATAATTTTTTGAAAAATGACTCAGGCCCGTAACTGGGGGGGGGGTGCTAGGGGTGCAGCATGATTTTGAGCACCCCCTGGCAAAATATACACCCCCACAGATTTTATAAAATGTATGCTGGAAAAATTGAGGGGTAAAGGGAAACTGGTCAGTAAATTGTTTACTTGGGAAAATTGGAAAGGTTGGGAATTTTTCAGAGGTGAGGACCTATTTTTTTATTCATCAAAATTTTACGGTCGGGGGTAGTAAAGCTTTTTTCATAGGTGAGGACCTTTTTTTTAATCAGCAAAATTTCACGGTCAGGGGTAAAGCTGTTCTTTTTTATTCGGGTTTCTCAATTTTTAAATTTTTAGTTGGGAAATATTTGCTCTACCCCCCTCATAAAAAATACTTTGGAGTGGAGCACCACTGAAAATATTATAAAAATTTTCTGTCAGGGGGTGCTCAGTACCCCCTGGATTTTTTGCCAGTTACGGGCCTGAAATGACTACTAGTGTTTACATACGCATTACATTTTAAGTTTCTGGTAAGGGAGGCGGAGCTTACTTCATGGCTAGAGAAGTATTTCAAAAGATTATCCTAAAGGCCTATAGGCCTTGTTAAAATAGATAAAATTAATATAATAAAATTTCCCCATTGCTATATTTAACCTAATTAACCGTACCTACAAAAATCTTAAAAAAAAATCTTTAAAAAATATAAATAAAGTATTAAAAATTCCTTACATTGTACATTCCTACAACATTCAAAAATTATCCTATAAGATTTAAAAACTTAATCAACATACATACCTCTACTGTATTATAAACTACACGTTTCTCCTTAACTCACCTATACATAAGTCTGAAATTCCCCTATTTTTTTAACGACTACTAGTGTTCTCATACTCACTATTCTAGCTCTTAAAACAGTACGTTTTAAGGTTATGGTACTGCAGGGGGGCGGAGCCTGTTCTGTGGACAGCGGGGAGATGCGGGGGACTACCCTGTACCACTCCGACTTGACTACTAGATTGAAAATTCATTCAAAGTCGCTACCTCAAGCATAAGCCAACGGAAGCAAAAGGTACTTCCGAATAGAAGTACTACCAATAGTGTCTTTGAGAAAAAAATCGATATTTTTATATTTTGGTACCAGTTCTACAGTATCTAGTGTGACTTCAGCCTGCTTAGACCTGTTCCAGAGATACGACGACGAAAAGAGGTTAGTGAAGCTTTTGTTTTGTTTTTTCATAAGACATTTAACCATTTACTAAAAAGAAATACTTATTTTTAACGCAATATTTGTTGTTTCTTTTTTAAATTTAAACTTAATTTTTCAAGTTTTAATTAGGTAGTACCTTATATACTTGTTTTTTGAACCTTTAAAATGCGTCCGTATTTTTTTTTAATTGCAGTAGGTACTATATTAGATGCAATATAAAATAAACAACTTTATTTTCTATTTGACTATAGCTTTCGTTTTTTTTATGCTGCAATGTATATTATTATCAAAAAAACTAGCCAGATGTAAAAAGAATTAGGTTTATGTAAGTACTTTCAATAAAAAATTAAATAAAAAATAATTAAATCTTGGCATGCGTAAAACAAAGCCTTGTGATTGGTTAAAAAAGGATACGCTCCCGAGTTACGCCTCATTCTTAAGTATAGGTACTACCGGTGTTACGCGTCCGTCGTTTAGCTTTAGGCTTTATGGAATTTTGACCCATTATTTTTAATTTTATATTTTTTTTACCTGAATTTTGTTTTAACATATTTAATTTGCCATATTACTTTATTAAAGAAAAGTACCATGGTACCAAATTTAAGTAAATGTTTTTTTTTTAATATCTATAACACGTGCTGTCAATATAAAATAATCGATAAAATAATACAGTGGAATTTCCACTGTGGAAATATTATAAGTACTACGAATTTAGTAGTACTACTATTCCAAAGAAAGAACTACTGCTATCACCAAGTTAGTACTGCTGTACGATATATAAAGTAATATATTTTTATGTTAAAATACACTGTCATTTTAGTAGGTACTTCTATATTTTAGTGGTGCCATTGTCAACTCGTTTAGGCCACAAATAATAACAAAAACCGCTTGTCCGATATATTTTATGATATTTTGATTTGTAATGTAGGTACGGCTTTTTCGGTCGTACCACAAAAACAAAAGACGTCTCCAAGTGTGTCGGTGTCCTTTGTTTTGGTACCACGAAGTTGTATCTTCCATATTTATGTGTCCAATGTCTCTATATACTTTTTTTGTCAGTAGTAAATATACTGTGACAGTAGTACCTAAATCAAAAATCCGGTAACATTAAATATTTTATATAAACATGTGATATTCAAAAATTTAATGAATCATAACTATTGAAAGCAGAGAGATAAAAACTTAAAATTTAATTAGAAAAGTATTTACCACTTTTACCAAAAACAATTTTAGCAGAGAACTCAAAAAAAGAAATCGACCTTTTCAGTTTATAGGCTTTATCTCAGTCTTTTTGAGTTATCGAGTTCAAAAAAATACACTGTGTTAAATGATCTGAATCACCAGATACAGTTACACTTGAAGCAATTTTGTCTTTATCGCAAAGCCTTTTTGAGTTATCGAGTTCACAGAAAATACACTATTAAAAAAAAAACGCCCTGTAAATTTCTAAACATCGTATCTCAAAAAAATCCATATTCGGTTCTTTGCACTAATTACCTCTGTAAGTGATAAATGATTACAGAGCGGTCCAAAAGTCAACCCCCCTCTTAACTTTTGAACGAGTTGAGATATCGACTTCAAATTTAGAACTCTTAAATAAGACAACTTAAACTATCTTTTAGAATATATTTGATACTTTCAGCTCTTAAAATGTGGGCAGAGGGGCATGGGGCGACATTTTCTTAAATGGAAAGGAGGGTCGTGTGACATTTTCTGGATTATCTTGCTACTCTTTTAACTTATTGCTTTTAAGTTTACAAATGATAAATGGAACTTTTGTAGCACAGATTTTAGTCTCGGTTTGGTGCAGAAAACTATTTTACTTTTTAAGATACAAGCACTTCGACAACTTCCCCTGCGACAACTAGCCCCTATCACCCCTACAAGGAACCGAAAATAATTTTTTTGAGATACGATGTTTCGAAATTTACAGGGCAAGATGTAAACCAATGCTTTTCGAACTCTATTAAGGTAGAGGAAGGCAAAATAGACCACCAAGAAGTATGTTTCCTGGGAACATGTTCATTAAAAACATAAGTTACTTAATTTTGTCAAAAAAAGTAACAATTACCTATTTAAATGACATATTTATATCTAAAATGACATTGGACTTAAATCCCATTAACAATGAAGTAAAGAAAATTCTCAATAGACTCCCCACTGATAAGGTAGACAGATATTCAACAAAAGCGTTTTTAAAAATGCATTACAATACACATAAAAGGTGGTGAAATAAATAATATTTATGATTTCAGTCAAATCATTGCGAAAAAATCATCATAACTGGTATTTCTCACCTAAAGTTTGCGTTTTTGTTGCAACAAATTTACTAACCTTTAAAATACAAATTTAATTTTTACTAAGAAAGTTGTGGGACTCCCCGTTCTCCCCTTCGGTACTCCCCTATTAAAAGTTATAGGTTATATAACGAAAACGTCAAAATTCCAATTTCAAATGAAAAATTCATAGGTTTCGTAACCCAAACGTCATAATTCTAACCTAAACTTAACAATTTCAGCTTGAAATGTAAAAATTACAATCTTTTGTTTGCTATCGTCAAACATCCAAACCTAAAACTTCAAATTTTGAACCTAATACATAAACATTCTTGAAATGTAAAAATTATAGGTTATCTAATCAAAAAATCAAAATTCCAAAACAAATTTCAAAAAGTATAGGTTATGTAAGTAAAAAAATCAAAATTCTAATCTAAAGTTCAAGCTAAAATGTAAAAATTCCAACTTAAAACGTAAAATTTACAGGTTATCTAACAAAAAATAGGAAATTCTAACCTAAAACAAAAATTTTAACCTAAAATTTCAAAATTCTGACATAAAACTTCAAAATTCTAACCTAAAATATAAAAATTCTAAGCAAAAATATAAAAATTCTAACCTAAAACGTCAAAATTCCACCTAAAGTGTCCAAATTATAGGTTTCGTAAAAGAAAATGCGTGTAGTGTTTAACGCATCCAATTGGAATAACGCGCTATAGCGCCGTATTGGCGCAGCTTTATTGGTTTCTCTCTGTACCCAGTAGCCGCGTGCTATTGTCTCACAGCCCTCTTAGATCGGCTACTGTATACCCAATAAAATAACACCATATGGGCTACGCCCATTTGATTTCATAACCAGTAGCACTACTCGACGGGATATATCTAGAGCGCCTTGGTGCGTGGCCTCCCAAGATTTCTTCGGTACAAAGAGTTATTAAGCTGCTCGTGGTGTGGTACTACTTTTGTACGAGTGCACTTGAGTAGTACTGCGCTTATTAATTTTATGCGCGAATTTAAGATGTTTTAAATAGTTTGGCACACTACTATTAATTCTATTTATTTTATCTTATCATACTACAGTACTACAGAAAAAAAATCCCTATTTACAGTGCTGTAGTACATAGTTACAGTCCATACAGTACAGTAGGCTACATACAACACAACAAAAAAAAATTCTATAATTTTTTTTATTTTGCAGTACTGGGATTAGTATTATTGTATCTATCCCGTTTAGCAGATACTGCTAGAACTGATAGAAATAGTTTTTTAAAGCTACTTTAGCTACGAGTATAATGGTACAGTACCTACTACTGTAATATTTTAGTACCTACACAAATTTTAATTAAATTTGTATTTATTATCCACAAAGCAAAATTGACACACAGACTCATTTTTCTGAGTGGAGAATATCACCTAACTCACGTCTTCCAAACAATATTTTATCCAAAACCTTTTTATTGCATACTTTAAATAGCTATTAAAAGAAAACAATAGCTACCGAATGGGTCAACCAAGCTTTCTGAGATTTTTGTGAATCTCTGGTCCCCGGGGGGCCTCCTCATAGTCATAGCCACGTTTGTTAAAGACATATTAATGTAAATTTAATGGTAAAAAACTCCTTGTAATGACTGATTAATCAATAAAGTGCCGAAAACGGTCGATGAAACCATTAGCTCTGTACTGCCATCCAAAGACTAATGTACGTAATACCAATACTTGATAATTTACGTTTTTTGATGGTCTGAGGCCACTGGTAAATTTATTTTTACCTGAAACTAACAGTAATATTAACTTCCATGACAGTTTTACTTTACTTCACTAGATGACATTTAAACGGAACATCCGATTTAATAGTTATTTATGGTTCTAGTGGGTAAAGTAAGATATTGCCCATGAGAAAATTAACCTGCGAGGCGTCAGCCAAGCAGGTTAATTTTCGAGAGGGCAGTATCGGTTTACCCATGAGTGCCATACAAGGTTTTATCCAATAAATAGCTTAGGAATTCATATTTTTATTAAAAATTTTAATGACATTTACAAGAAAATAATTTGACAAGTAACAGTTGAGTGGGTAAAATAAATAATTATCCACTCAATAAAGTAAAAGCCACGCGGGGGTTATTATTGAGTTTATCTATTTAAAATAAATCTGGTAATTGTCTTATAATTTTCCTATAAAACATTCCGAATCATTTTTCTCGTAAAACTATTAGTTTCTGAGATATAGCGATTTAAACACCCGTCTAGAAAGGGTAAGTGTTTTAATTTTCAGTTCATTTCATTAGCGGGTGTAGCCACCCGTTATAAAATCTATTTTTTTTTCATTATTACAATTATTATAATTACAATTTTGGATAATACGACCAATAGACTTAGTGCGGCAGTTTAGAATCCGAGAAAAATTCTCACTGTTTTGAATCGGGATTTTTTAAAATCTCAGTAGGCATCGAATAACATTTATTTACCATATGGATCGTCAATCAAGCACACCATGATGTCGTTCTAATATTTATAACAATAAAATCAGTTCATCATTTTTGTCATAAAACGTACAGAGTGTCTCAAAATTTCTGAGTAAGACAAGTGCTAGATCCTTCATAGACACCCCATTTTACCCTCTTACTCAAATCCGATTATTACCAAAAACAATCCCAGCCTAGAACTTTGGATAATCAACCTATTCATGTTGAGTTATCTTGGTCACAAATTTCCCGGACACACAAAACGACAGACAGATTTTTTTTTTGACGGAAATCATATTTTTTGGATATAAAACGTTCAGAAACGTAAACAGAAGCAATACAAATTTTTTTTACTAACGCAAGACTTTCCTTGGGGAAAGTAAAAGAAATAATTGACGCAGCAGATAATAAAGAAAAATAATTTAGAGACGCAACTTTTTCGTGGAAATAGACTTTTTTTCAAGTACGCAGGGCAGGTGTGAATGTGCTTTCTTTATTTATATAACCTTAAAATTTGGCACAATTACATATTAGGGAACGTTCAAGTATTACGTAACGCTCCTGGGGGGGTCATTTTGGAGTGTTACGCTCATGTTAATGGTATAGGAAAATAGCGTTACAGGGGGGGTCCAAAATGATCAACATTTGCGTTACGTAATACTTGAACGTTCCCTTACCGATGAGGATTTATTTGGATATGGCCAATTATTATTATTATTAAATTATTTGGTTGTAACAAATTTTATTTGAGTCAAATAAATATTTAGTTCATGTAAACAAATATTTTAATTTCAAAATTTCAGTGTACTTATTTTAAAATATGGCGAAGGCGCATATAGAGCTTTTAAGCTAAACAATATTAAACCAAATTTTAAAACGAAATAATAAAAATTCTTAGCGGGATTCGAACACTAAACAATTAAAAAAAGTAGCTCTTCCATACTTAAAATCCCACTTTGCTCCACTTTGCCCCTAAATTCAAATGTTTTCAGAAAATTCATATTGGAGTTATCTTGGTTAAAAAATATATAGCGTCAAAACTGAAAAAAGTTTAATGTTTTAGTAAACCATAGATTTTCCAGTGCACACTACCAACACGGAAAAGCAAAATCACTAAATTAAACTTTCTTCATTGTTTTCTACGGTAGAAATCTTTTTCCTTCTTCATATTCATGCCCATCATCATCCAAGAATGTGTCTGTCGGCCGGAACGCCAGAATGACAATTATTTTATGCTAATACATAAATGACTTGCAAATCAACGGATTTCTTTATCTAGTCACCGTAGAAATAAAAAAAGACAAAGAAGTGCCAGTGGTACTGTACTACTCGGAATGTTCTAACCAATACTGTTTTGACTTGGGAGGATTAAACATTTAGAATATTTATGAACACAGGGACGGAGTTTAAACGGGTTCAATTCCAAAACTAACTACAAAAATTATAACCCCTAAAATTTGGTACTACTAGCATTAGTAGTACCGTTGGAATTTAGTACTAGTAGGTATTTTAGTAAATATAGTTACTTGGTAGTTTGGTAAGTACTATAGTAATGGTATCTTGACATCAAGCTTAAAAAATTTAAAATGATAAAGAAGTACTACTAATGATACCAACTATTATTAAATGTAATCGTGCATAGTTATTAGAACTTTACCTACAGCATCAAAATTGCATGATTTCTTATTACTAACTTGACGTGTTAAGTGGATGATAGATGGATAAATTAAATCCCAGTACCACTTGCCATTATTTGAGTAAAAACAAAATGCGTTCCGTTTTTGAATACGTAAATAAGTTGTACTACCGTTATGCCATCTCAACTTGTGAGTAAACACGAAAAAGGTAATATTCAAAATTAACATTGTTTCAGAAATTTTGTCTACGGTTAAGTACCGTACTTAGTAGATTAGCAGTTTTTACCCACGCAAATCAAAATACAATTCCGCCTGGTAATTTTAATGTTATCCATAGAAATAAAAATTTGGGTACTTATAAAGTAAATTTTTATTTATAAAATTAAAGAAAACCAAAGCAGTACTACTCGAATGATATGTTTATGTTTTTTTTTAAGAACCCAATATAATACAGTTTTGTTAATATTGTTATACCTAATATTTTAGGTAAATTGATAATTATTCAAAGTACCACCTGCTACAATTGATTAACAACTAAATGAATTATATTTTTCTTTATAGAAATAATATTTTAAAATTTAAAATTCTCATTGTTTTTGAAATTTAGTACCGTACTCAGTAGATTAGCAAGTTGGCGCCCACACAAATCGAAAATACCGTAATTTCACCAGATAATTCTAATTTTATTCATAGTAGTACCATAATGGTACCGATGGAATGATGGGATGTGGTCTATGGTATTAACGTTTAGTGAAATAAAAAAAATGACATTCGGACGAAAATGCCAGACAATGGGTGAGAAATATCAATGGGATCGTACCAGCAAAACACAATGATAGGCGGAGATTTCAAATAAACTGTATTAGCATAAATATATGTTTTATATATTGTCCTTTCATCTCCAACATCAAAGTTGACATTCAATATAGATGAGGAGGTGCGCCGTACATTATTAAACTGATGTACATTAGGTACTATTGATTGCTTTTTATTGTTTTTTTGTTCTCGGTACTTTCTTTTTTTTTTATTATGTTGCTTTACGTTTTGATTGGGTAAAACAATTTATATAAAAATAATAAATTAATGAAAGTAATCAACATTATTTTTTTTTCTATTTTCCTTATGCAGTTTTTACAAATTGTTCAATAATATTGAATCAATATCTATAATAAAACTAAGAAAGTTGCTTGTAATAAATTAGGTAGTACTAATACATTTATATGTATATAAAAAATATTTGCCTAGGTACTTTAAAAATCGTGCATATTGGTCAATGAACCATGCTTATTTTTATAATGATAGAAAAATATACATACAAAAAAGTGGTAGTACCACTTACTAATATAAAGTATTAATAATTGTTATAATTATATACTATTTGAAAGAATTTTAATACCTTATTATTAATTAAATACAAACATAATATTTAAAATAAAGCCCCAAACCAAAATAAATATTTGGGAAAAATATATAGTATCTAGTCCTTTGTAAACAGAGTCATTTTACATAAGTAATATGTCTATTTTTCTTAGCAGAGTAGATCAATAATAAGCACTTAAAAATCGTGCAACTTTAGTCAAAGAACCATAATTATATCTCTTTTAATAAAAAAGTTACATGCGAAAAACAGATTCCGCGTCAAGGTAGTACTAAGTACTTCAATAAAGATATTAAAAACAGTTGAAAGATCGAGCGAAGCATCACAGACAGTTCGTAGTGAGGGAAACTTTCAGCCTTTCACTGCCTACTATAATTTTAGTGTGTGTGGTGGCAAAATATTATCTTAGCGCCACTTCGTATTCCTACTTATTCAGTTGGTACTTCTCACAGCTCAGAAATAGTACCATTTATACTCATATTGCTACTAAAAAAAAATCATGAAAAATTGAAAGTAGATCTTTACGATATTTTTAAATAAAACGTGATATTAATGAATTAGTAGTAACCTTATTTATTATAAAGAGTACTACTGTCAACTTCTCATATAAATCAGTAACTTTAAAGTGACTCAAATAAAAAGTGATATATTTTTTATTATTTTTTGTGTTGTGAATAACATTTAACAGCTACTGCTTAGTACCAAGTACTGTAATGGATATGTAGAATGTCATGTAAGTTAATAGTATAATAATTACTATTTATAGCTGCGTTAAGTACTACTGTACTACCCATAAAACTAGTCATCACTTCATAATTTATAATGTGCCTTACAATATTGCAAAAATTAATCATTTTTAAATAGGTAAAGATACTTCATACGTTTTTATTATGAAAATTCTTAATGCAAAAAAATATTATTTTTATATAAAGTACTGCTATATCCATTTTAATTGGTACTGCCTATGATATTAGTAGTCTTGCTATAGGTACAATCTATGATACTACTATTACTACTACTACTACTATATGAATAAAATAAATATTTTGCTTCTCCATTTAGAATTTTTTCAAATTTTTGGGAAAGCCATTTTTTATTTTAAGTACTACTGTCTTACCTTTTACATATTAAACTACAGTTAATAATAACTAAGTAGTACTACTAGTAACTTGCATTACAAAATGTTAGGCTACCGTTTCATATAAATAACAATATCGCTATAAAATCTATTATTCACAATTCAATATTCAATAAGTATAAATCAAGTTGGTATTACTTTTTTGTTTTGATCAAGGATATAATGATATTGTTTATATATATTTGCATACATAGGCAAAGTTTTTATTCAATAATCACGATTTTATTGAATATCAATTAATAAATAATTATATTCTTAATTAAAAAAATAAGCATATAATTTATTGCCAATTTTAATTGTTTTAATCGATGAGTACATCTAAAAGTAAAGCCCTTATTAAATTAAAAATAAGCCCTGAAAATATATAACACTTCGAAGTATAGCTGTCAAGGGGCCATACTTTAAAAACGCCGCGCAATTTTTTGCAGTTCTTGAGCCTAACGCTAGCCAAGAACCCCCTTTTTTTGTCACATATCTAAGCCTTGTTTTATTATAATTTTTACAGCGCGCAGGCGCTAGAAAAGTATAATTATTATGTATCACACGACCCCTCTTTCTATTAAAAAAAAATCCCCTTTGGCCCCTGCATCCATTGTGTCCGTTAAACATACCAAATATTTAGCAAAAATATATTTGTGTTATTTAGGTGTTCCAAATTTCAAGTTGATATCTTAAGCCGTTCAAAAGTTAAGGGGGGGGGGGAGGATTTTGATAGGCACTTTATAATGGAATGCATAACGGTAAATATCTTCACGGCTAGTTTAAGTTTAATTTAAACACAGAAAAAAGGCTTTCTTGAACCAAAGACGAAGTCCTTGAATGAAGAGCACGGGTTTTTGAATGAAGATCTGCGCTCTTCGTTCAAGGACCTGCTCTCTTCCTTCAAGGACATTGACTTTGGTTCAAAGAATTCTTTTTTTCTGTGTACTTTTAATAACGACTGAATAGTAAAATTGACAACAACCCTTTTTAATTTATTTAAAACATAAAGAGCGTTACCAGGGCCGTAGCTATGGGGGGGGGGGTTGAGCGCCCCCCTCAGCTTGAAAAGTTGTATATTTCATTGTTCCAAAACAAAAGTTTTATATGTTATGGATTCAAAACACAAAAAGTTGCATACTTTACAAAAAAAAGTTGCATACTTTACAAAAAAAAAGTTGCATACTTTACAAAAAAAGTTGCATATTGCAGGGATTCAGACAAAAGTCGCACATTATTGCAGGGATTTAAAATACAAAAGTTGAATATTTCACAAAAAAATGAGGACCTTTTTTTTTGAAACAAAAAGTTGTATTTTTAGGCTAAAAAAAGTTGTAATTTTTAACATTCTCCCCCCACACAAAATCGCCCTGAGTGCTAAGTAAGTGCCTATTCACAAGCTAGCATAAGAACATAAACATAAAAAATAACAATGCGATGCCGTGATTGGCTTGATGTGCCGCCATGTATCTTTTAAGCCAATCACGGCATCGCATTCTTATGTTTTATGTTCTTATGCAAGCTTCTGGATATGCCTTAACCTCTCCCTCTCGTAACGGATTGTAACGCTAAGCCCTATCCACACCCCCCTCCCCAAGTACGTTACGTATTTTAAGTATGACCCTTAACAGTTTAATTGCTGCATTAATATGGATATATCTAGTTATGCAACTAAAACCTCTAATTTAATTGATGGTAATTACTTACTTTATATGTATATGTAATTATTTTATTATTACAATGATATAAAACAGTAAAGATAATTATCTTTTAATCGGTTAAAATTTTATTTGATATCATGCGAACAGTTTTATTTGTTTATTTAGTAATTTTATTAATTTATTATTTTTTTCTGAACCAAATGAGGTAAAAATAGGTATTACAGATTTTTATAATGTTTACCTGTACTTAGATATTTTTTCCTAAATTGCTCATTAATAAAATTAATCCGAATATTAATCTTAATTTTTATTATACCCTTCATAGGGAATGTTCAAGTATTACCTAACGCAAATTTTGATCATTTTGGACCCCCACCCCTCCCCCCCCCCTGTAACGCTGTTTTCCTATACCATTCACATGGGTGTAACACTCCAAAATGACCCCCACCCCCCCCCTTGGAAGCGTTACGTAATACTTGAACGTTTCCTTAGTGGTATACCACTAGAGTATAATACGGTAGTTTAGAATTTTTCAAAATCGCATAAAAAAACGCTCTAGACAAAAAAAATTCTTGAACACAAATTTGTATCGTAAAAATATAAGAAACTTTGAAAATGTCCGTATGTCCGTCTGTTAGTTTGTCCGTCTGATATCACGTTTTTTGTGTAGAAGATAAACTAAGAAGGAGCTATCAGGTCGACTCGAATTTTTTAGAAACATTCGGGCTCTATAAGTCGAAGGTCGCTACACTGTAAGAAAAATGTTTACACAGTCGATCGTGTAAACCTAAATTGACAACGTGTAAAAGTGTGTAAATTTTATGAAAACGGTTTTAAAATTACACATTTTTACACGGCTTAATATGATCCCGTGTCAATAGAGCTCTCTACAACTAGAATTATGAAACAAAAGACGTCTACCCTATCTCTATCTCATTTGTGCTACACTTTCCAGCCAACCAAATAAATACTGTATTTGTTTTTCATACAACCAATACAGTATTTATTTGGTTGGCCGGAAAGTGTAGCACTGAGCGGCACGAACGAACATAAGATAAGATAATTCTACTAAAATTTAGATGGCGCCAGTAATTTCTTTAATAAAAATAATATAGTTACACTTTTCGCCCGGCCAAGTAAATATTGTATTTGTTCAACAAAGAAGAAATACAGAATTTATTTGATTGGGTGGAAGTGGGAGTGTATGTATGTCTTCTATCCTTTTTGGGTAGAACTTTTGTCCCTGTCTAATCTAACAGGAGAAATCGCCATTCAGATATACACGGAAACTTTTTAAAAAAGGTGGCCACACATTTTTGTTGTAAATTTCAGTAGATATTTCATTTTTCTAATATCATTTTAACACATCATTTTTCTAATAACATTTTAAACCACCCCCTTATTTTGTCCCTTCTGCTCAAATTCAAAAAAAAATCCAGATTTTTCAACAAAATTCCCCCTGATTTGTAAAAAAATATACAGCTTTTCCCTAATTTGTCCCTGGGTTTTCCAGTTATTAGTATTTGAATGATTGTTGGTATTTTAATACTTTTAGTAGACACAGACGTGGTTTTTTAGGAACCATAGGTATGTTCGTTTGGACTTTATAGTTGAACACCGTTTCTTGCCTTGTTTAGGAATGAAGAAACAAAAACATTACTTATTTGGTTGGGTAAAAAGTGTACGTCAGTGCAAGAAAATGAAGTCCCAACGAACAAACCTCATAAGAGTCTTATGTTTTTCAAGACTTTTGCATGTTTTCTATGTAGAATCACCTCTTAAAATTTTGGACCCTATATTTATCACACCCCCCCAAATCACAATTGGCCGACTGAGTAACTTGTGGTATAAATTCTATTAATAACCACTTGGTTATAATTATAGGTATAAGAGAAAACCACAAATGAGAAATTATTATTAATTTGTATTTTTTTACTATATCCTATTATCTAAAATAATACAAGATTATTATCACTTTTACGGATATGATTACGAAATAATTAATTAATTAATTAATAATAATCTTTATTTATGGGAGGATTGGTGTAGTAGACTACCGCGTCGTACTTGACGAGTTTACTACCCAAAATAGCGTGAGTTCGATTCTCACCGGCGCCGATTTGCCTTTTTCAGTTAATTGGTATGGTAAAGGTATTCAAAACTTTTTTATTGATGTATAACTAAAAATAAATAAATATTTATTGTCTATTAAAAGTATAATAATAGCATACTGCCCTCTTAGTTAAAACGTCCTAACTAACATTTTTGTCATTTTCGGCTTATCTGCATATACCGATTGTTCTATGCCATATATATCTATTCTTCAGGGTTCCCACCAGTCAGAGAAGTCTGGGAAAAGTGAGGGAAATTGAAATTAAAACCTGGAAGCCAGGTAATTTGGCCATTTATTCGAAAAATTTAGAGAAAATAGCAATGTTAGTTAGGACGTTTTAACTAAGTACAGTAGGTAATTCCAGTGAAATGTAAATTACATTTTTTTTATTACTATAAAATTTTTTGTTGGATGACGACATACTGGAAAATAAAGCAAATTATGCGCAAGAGGTTATATTTAACCTATAGTGATTCAGAAAAGTAGACTTTTTAGGTTAATAAGATTAAGTTAGTTTAGGTTAGTTTATCCAATAATTAACACTAAACTAACTAACAATTTAACTAATGAAATACAGAGCGGTCCAAAAGTCACCCCCCTCTTAACTTTTGAACCAGTTGAGATATCGACTTCAAATTTAAAACTTTTAAATAAGACAACTTAAACTATCTTTTAGCATATATTTAATACTTTCAGCTTTTAAAATGTGGGCAGGGGGGCATGGGGGCACATTTTTTTAAATGGAAAGGGGGGTCATTTTAAAGCTTATAAAATTCTCCATTTAACTCCATATTTTTAAATAAAAAAAAAAATTTGGGTTTAAAATGGGGTTGAAAATGGGTATTAATGTCAAAATTCCTCTAAAAAAGAACAAATAATTTTTTAAAAATGCCTAATTTCATCATAAAAAATGTTAAATTTACTTTAAACTAATTTTAGTTGACATAAATAAAAATTTATAAAAAAAAAACTTAAAAAATCGAATGTTTTAGAACAAAAATTTGAAAAATCAAAACCTTAAAAAACATTTTTAAAAAAATTAAAAATGTTAGTTTAAATAGAGAATTTTATAAGCTTTAAAATGATGTATCACACGACCCCTATTCCATTTAAAAAAATGTCCTTCCATGCCCCCCTGCCCACATTTCAAGAGCTGAAAATATCAAATATATGCTAAAAGATAGTTTAAGTTGTCTTATTTAAGAGTTCTAAATTTGAAGTCGATATCTCAACTCGTTCAAAAGTTAAAAGGGGGGGGGGGTGACTTTTGGACCGCACTGTATAATGTGACAAACAAATTATTGTGTAAATTAACCTTTAAACTAATTACATTACATTACATTACATTACATTTTTGTTTAACCTCGTACTATTCTACTTAATTAAGCATCCCCTAAGTCCAGGACTTGTGTGGGCTAGTAGTAGAGGGAACCACCGACTTTAATTGACTTTCGAACCAATTTATACACTGATAAAACAGTTTATTTGTATGTATGTTCCCATTAATAAATCATTTTGAAATTAAAATATTTGTTTACATGAACTAAATATTTATTTGACAGAAATAAAATTTATTACTCACAACCAAATTATTTAATTGGCCATATCCAAATAAATCTAAATTATCTTTTTTATCAGTGTAAAACTGACACAAAAATTAAGAACTGACCAATAAAATTAAAAGGTAAATAAATCTATCTTGGAGTTCATTGTTTGATTCTTAGTTTGTGATATATCGCTTGCCATAAATTTTGGGCTGCTGAATCCAAATCTCATTTTAATAGGTGAAATGTTCAAATTAGCTTAAAAACGTTAAAACTGGCATTTTGTCCTGATTCGAGACCGTTTCTATGGAAAACCAGACCGGATAGCCCTATTCTGCTACCAGATTGGAATTCAGCGAATAAAAATTTTCAAAAATTCTGTTCGGTCTTGGTTTGGATTTAGCGGGCCAAAATCTATAGGAAGAAATATGTATATCGCAACCATGGTGGTTACCGAATTTAATTTTTTGTCTACGTGTGTTATTATACAGTGCGGTCCAAAAGTCACCCCCCCTCTTAACTTTTGAACGAGTTGAGATATCGATTTCAAATTTAGAACTCTTAAATAAGACAACTTAAACTATCTTTAAGCATATATTTGATACTTCTATCTCTTAAAATGTGAGCAGGGGGCATGTGGGCAAATTTTTTTAAATGGAAAGGGGGGTCGTGTGATACATCATTTTAAAGCCTTTAAAATTCTCTATATAACCATATATTTTTAAAAATTTTATGTTTTTTAAGGTTTTGATTTTTCAGTTTTTTGTGCTAAAAAAATAAATTTTTAAGTTTTTTTTTTGTTAATTTTTATTTATGTCAACTAAAATTAGTTTAAAAATATAATTTACTTTTTTTCATTATGAAATTAGGCATTTTTAAAAAATGCTTTGGATTTTGACAAAAATACCCATTTTCAACCCTATTTTAAACCCCAAAAAAAAACGTTTAAAAAAAATAAAATGAATACAGTTAAATGAAGAATTTTATAAGCTTTAAAATGATGCATCACACGACCCACCTTTCCATTTAAAAAAATGTCGCCCCATGCCCTCCTGCCCACATTTTAAGAGCTAAAAGTATCAAATATATGCTTAAAGATAGTTTAGGTTGTCTTATTTAGAGTTCTAAATTTGAAGTCGATATCTAAACTCGTTCAAAAGTTAAAGGAGGGGGGTGACTTTTGGACCGCTCTGTATGAAACCTACACAATTTAAGGGTATTAATAGTTACTTAAATTACTAAATCATCTAGAAAACATCGATAATTATGACACACTAAACAAGTAAATACTTATAGGAAATTTTATTCTTTTTGCAGACTCATTGCATCTCTACCGGAACTTTATCTCTGTATTTTCCCGAAATAAAAAGTAAGGGTAAGCAGTACCTTACACGAATCGAACAAGGACAGTACTACACAGTACTACGGCGAAGACAGAGACAGTAGTACCTCATATTTTGCGAAAAAGAAGTTAAATAAAAACCCGGCAAGATGTTCGCTATAATGCAAATGGACAACGACGTCAGTGGACGGGAGTTTAGGAGGAAAATGAGGGCAAAATGTGAGTTTATTTGTAAATATTGCCAGAGAAGATTCAACAAACCCTACAACCTCATGATCCACGAAAGAACGCACAAAAGTCCGGAACTTACCTTTTCCTGCGAGATCTGTGGAAAGAGTTTCAAGAGACAGGATAACCTCAAACAACACAGGTAGGCATTTTTTTTGTGTTTTTTTTTTTCTGTTTATTTTTTATTTTTGGTGATTTTTTTGTTGGTGTTTATCTCAGAAAGAAGAAAATCTCGGTGATTATCTAACGCGTCACTCGGTTAAAGGGTTAAGGGGTTAGATAAAATATCCAAGCCTTCACACAGCCCTTTATGTAACCCCTTTTAATACTATTTTGAATCACATTAACAAAGGACTTTTTAATCAGGAGCATTTATTAAGTTATAAAAACTCATTAAACAAAAGGATTAATAAAGGGCTGTATAAAGGGTTATACGAAGGGCTGGATGAAGGCTCTGATTAAGGGTTGAGTGGGATAAAGTTTGAGGTTTTCGTCAAATTACTCAAAATAATGTTCTTTTACTGTGAATTTTTTTTCTTTAAAATATAACCGATTTTTATGATAGAGACACTATACTTTATATTCATCAGTAGTTCTTGCCACACTATACTGGAAATTCAATAAAACCTGCAGTGACTCATACCTCTGCCGCTTTCGTATAAGGGGTCTGCCTTTGCGAAGTTTCGACAAAATTACGGGAGTCGCACCCGAACTGGTATGATCTTCGTCTTTTACCACACACTCGCAACTGAGTCACTGCAGGTTTTATTGAATTTCCATTATAGTTAAAATCTTATTTAAGGTAATTTACCTATAATTTTAGACAGAGGTGCCTTTAAAGTACTACCACTATGTAAATATTAAACTGTCTTTCTTTTAAAGGACCAAATAAAAAGCTAAACCAAAAGTTTTAATTTTACAATGTTTCGACTAATTATTAAACATCATCATGCTTAATAATCGTTCAAAACATTTCGCTATAAAATAAAATATTCTTTTTTACGCTTTTTTATTAACTCCCTAGTTAACTCGTAAATATTGCTATAAAAGTACCTACTGTTCAAAAATTAATTTTTTTCACCACCAGCCTAAAACCACATCTTTATTACTGTTCTTTTCGTTGATAGAAATATTATTTCTCTACCTATGACGTCAGAGGTTCTAAAAATAATGAAATTGCACCATGGTTAATAATGAATTTTTATTCAGCTGTTTTGGTATCTGACGTTTCACTTAATTATTAAATCACATTGCTATTTACAAGTGTCTTTAGGCACCAAATTTATTTATTGCATGATAAATGAAAAAATATTAACTAAATTAGTACCTATAAAACATGTTTTACAAAAAACACTTCGAAAAGTGAAAATCATTGGTCCATCATATTCAACCATAGATTATACAACCCATATATTACCGTAAGGATCATAGATTACTAGAGGTACAACCCCCATATATTGATTTTTGAGGCAATAGATTCTCCCTCATAGCTTTCGCCTGTCCCCTTATTTCTGGGGGAGTACCAGAATCATCACTTTGCATTTCACTTTCCATTTTTATATATTTTATTACACTTAACACGGAAACAGTTTCTAACTTAATAATTTTAGCAGATCACCAGAAAATTTCTGCCAGAAATGTCAAGTTATTCATTTGTTTTTTTAATGGCCGCGAACGGCCAGCGTGATATTTTAAATTTATAAGCTTTTTCATTAAATTTTAGTAAAATAAATAAATAAATAGCTAATTAATTGTACTGGTAGTGAAAAAAATACTATATTTTCCACGTGAGTGAAGATTTAACATTTTAGACCGCGTCTTGCGGGCTTCGCGCTAGCGCGCTCATCCCGCAATTTGACGCAGGTCAAAAATGTTAAACTTCTCTCACTTGGTAAATAATATACTATTATGCTTATTTTTTTTTGTATATAATGTTACCAAATGTTATTATAACCTCAAAATATTTGATATACATAAACACAGGTCTTCAATTTTTAATGATTTTATTATTAGCAGCAACTAATAAAATTCTAAAATGATTAAATTTTACATAGAAAATGCAGTCGCCTACATATTTACAATATTTGTAATTTTTTATTCTTAAAATTCGATTAGACACTTTAAAATGAAGCGCGTGGGTTTGAAAATAATATCCAAGATTCAACATTTAAATTTTTTAAAGATCAAAGAAATTTTTGACGACATATTTAGTCGGTTTAATAATTTAAATAATTAATATTCATACAATAAATTAAATGTTGTTATAACATTATAAATAAATTATCTACTGATTTTTGGAAAAAGAAAAAGGAATTTCAGGCAAGGGGCATATTTTAATTACGTAACGCAAAACTTTGTAGACCCCCTACGAAGTAAAATTCTATATCTACTGCCCGTGGAGGATTTTTTAAAGGCTTATTTTCTGATAGATTCGAAAAATTCGACACTTTTAAAATGTATCGAGTCCTGCTGTCTCAACGAACTAATAACTCTTCTCTCTAGAATAGGCATTTCATTTGTAAAAACTGACAAAAACGTAGCCAACATATACATTTGTCTGTCTTACTCGCACAGCTTTGTTCTAACAGAGACAACAATAACAGTTACTGGTAATTGTTATTGTTCAGGCCTGAATATACCTACTATTTGTTTACAAAACAAACCCCTCTCCCCTAAGTGCGTTATATATTCAAGTATGTCACGTCAATGTTATTTCGTTTTCAAGAATTTCAATGCTAATTTTATAATAGATTTATGTTGCTTTATTTTAGTTATTAATTACTGTAATGTTTGACCTATATAAACATTTTTACAATATCTTGTACAAAATAAGCTGTTGGGTGTTTTAATTTACAGTTTGCTAAACAGGCATATATTTCCCAACTAAAAATTCAAAATTGAGAAATTTTTCAAATCAAAAAAACAGATTTACCCCTGACCGTGAAATTTTGTTGACTAAAAAAAGGTCCTCCCCCCTAAAAAATTAAACTAAAAGTAATATTTACTAATTTTCTGTTTTGTGAGAATTTTAAATAATTATTTAAAAACGATTTTGTTTATTATTTTAATTTACATTCATTTGGCTTTTTGGCTCACAGTATTATTATTTTTTAATGTAGGGTAGCTTCTGTTTTGACTTTTATTACTCCCTGTGGGGGGTGCTTAGAGCTTATTTCACCAGGGGGTGCTCAAAATCATGCCAGGGGGAGCTGAGCACCCCCCCAGTTACGGGCCTGGAAATAGGTACCCAAAAACATATAATTAGATGTTAATTATTTGATTTTAAGGTTAGATAAATAACTTTCTTATATTTATAATTAAATGTTTGACCGACTACACGGTATATTCAATCCAACTATTGCAAAAGTTACTATAGTTGATTAAAAAGACTAAAGACTCGAGTTGACTCTTAAGCAATAAAGCAAGACTGTTCTACGCTATGCAGTAAATTGCGACTATTATTAAACACCCTGTATATTTTCTGCATCCTGACAAAATATTCCTTACGTGGTGCACTGATTCATTGTTCTTCTATTTTCGGTAATTCCTTTTGTTAGAGAAAACATTTGGCAAGTCGTAAAAAATGCCTAAATTTAATCCTTAATATTGTCAACACAAAGACGTAAAAAACTGTAAAAATCTTTAAGGCCCGAGTCCTCTATTCAAAACTGACAGACCAAAGCAAATCAGGTTTATTGAAAAAAATAAATTATAATTATTTTAAGAGTATTCACATGTGTAGTTTGCTTTTCACGTCTTCACAAGTCAGAAAAAGCATGTAAGGCTTAACTAAAAAGTTTTCCTACGACCCAATTAGTATATATATATAGTGCTAATTTCCCACCCGTTGCCTATGACAACCGTTGGGAACTGAAAATCAGCTGATTTTACATATCTGCTGTCTAAAAATTAGTAAACGTCAAACACATAACCTCAAATTGACAAACTAATTTTAAGATAATCTTTGCGTTTTTTTTATGTTTAGGTGTTAGATCGTAGGAAAAATAGTATACGCACCTCGACGCTAACCATTTCACTAAAAAATAGGTCCTCGGTGCGTAATATATTGTTATGCATAACTAAGTTAATGAGGATTACGTAAATGACATAATGCTTTTTGGTTTTTTATCCCCTTCCCCTCCTAAAACTTCATTAATTTATTTTTAATTTTTTGTAAAAATAGCTTTCTAGATAAAACGTTATGAAAAACAAAAATATACATACATATTAACAATTACTGCTACGGATCCCTTTGTCACTTATCGTACTACC
The DNA here is from genome assembly GCA_958510825.1 of Brachypterus glaber. Taxonomy (NCBI): domain Eukaryota; kingdom Metazoa; phylum Arthropoda; class Insecta; order Coleoptera; family Kateretidae; genus Brachypterus; species Brachypterus glaber. Next base: position 38,322,266 of record OY294051.1, on the reverse strand, counting down.
CAACGAACTAATAACTCTTCTCTCTAGAATAGGCATTTCATTTGTAAAAACTGACAAAAACGTAGCCAACATTTACATTTGTCTGTCTTACTCACACAGCTTTGTTCTAATAGAGACAACAATAACAGTTACTGGTAATTGTTATTGTTCAGGTCTGAATATACCTACTATTTGTTTACAAACAAACTGAGATGTTGGCGATACTTTATATTAACGGTATGCGTATTCTAGAGAGAAGAGTTATTAGTTCGTTGGTACTACCCCCTTCCCTACTTGAGTTACGGCAAAAACATGAATGAATGTAAACTTTTTGATAAAAAAAATAATCTACTATTCGTATTTTGAGGTTAAAATAAATATTTTCTTTTAATACACTGATTATTTTGTATATAATAATTCTTTAATATTATTGTTTAAGTTTTTGTGTATAAGGTAAACTGGGGAAAAGTTAAACCAAATGTTCGCTTTTTAAACAAAACTGTTTATGTAAATGTTTTCATTGATTGAAATACACACTTACCTCTGTTTGCCTTATACGAAATTTTACTAATTTTTTATTTTACCTTTTACTCAATTTTTTTAGATGTAATCAATGCATATGGCGGTAAAGGGTGTTATCCAAGGGCATATACCGAAAAAAGGGCCTTCTTTTAAAGTGCAATGTAAGATACTTTTTAACATTTTTTTCTACAATGATCAAAAAATATTTTTTTAATAAATTTTGTTTTGGGCACCTATTTTAAATGTATTTTATACCTTTTAACAAAAGGCTGTATCTCAAATTATGCATTTTTGCAAGATAATGACCTCTCTAGAATTTGTACGATTTTCAATTTCAAAAATTATGTCATGCCCTGTAAATTTTATTTTTTTATTTTTTGATTATTGTATACCTATCTTTATTTAACTATATAACAACATCTGGGTTGCTTGATTTTTACACTATTTAAAACTCTGGATTGGAATTTTTTAATTAAACTTTTTAATGCTTTATTTTTTACCTTAAACTATATTTTTTGCTTAAACTAACGCTTTAATATTTTCTAATTTTTTAAAAAATTCAAAATTTTGTATACCTTAGGGTTTGTCTGGTTTTTGCCAAGGTACCATAAAAATAAAAGGTTAACTCGTAAAAGATGCCCTATAATACATTAAAAAACTTATGAGAATCAAAAATACATAGTGTTTATACCCAAGTCTAGTTTTATTTATACGCAGGGTAAATTTTTAAATTATTTACTTTCTTCCTTTTGGCTAAAACAATCCCAAAAAGTATTTTGAGTCAAACAGCTTTTTAATTTGTGCTAGGATTGAACAATGGACTGAAACTTATGTTTTTTTACTAAACCAAGTTTTCTTTTACTTTTACTAAACCATTTTTTAAGCAAAAAGAAGGTACCTCCAAAAATTATTTTTTTTATGTCTTTTATATTATTAATTTTTCCTTTTTTGTTTTAGGACAATACACTACCCCACAGCGCCTGCTTACAGCTGTTTTTCAAGATACTAAAAATACTGAAAAATATTTCGCAAAAAAAGATATTTTTATTCCTATTTTCAAAAAAACAGTATTTTTATATTTTTTAATTTTATCATCTTAAAATATTTATTTTGTCATGCATTTATTGTACATATTTCAAATATTAGGATTTACTTAATAATACATTTAAAATATATACAGTGGGGGGGTTCTTAGAAAACTTTTGAGATGCCCTAAATTTTTCCTTACAATGGTGAGAACCAAATTTCAGGCATTGAGTCTAAAAAAGGTGGCACAAAACATTATAAGTCTAAAAGCCAAGCAGTACATCTTTCGAAAAAATACAAAAAATAAAAAATATGTAAAATGGAAAAATATATTTTTTTGAAAAAAAAAAATTAAAATTTTTATTTATTTTTATTTAATATATTTTGTTATTCCAAAAATGTTTTGCTCCTTGCTTTTTTTTGGCAGAACTAACTGTTTGGCTTTTACACCTTTAAAAATTTGTTTATTTGACAGAAATCAAATTTATTTGTCACAACCAAATATTTCAACACAATATTTTGTTGACACAAATAAATATCAGTGTGGGAACAAATTTAGGGGCGCCTCTTAAAGTCTGTTTTTCAAGGACCACCCTAATATACAGGGTATTCCAAAACGCCTCGCACAACGATTTATCTAACTGCCAGTGATTACTATTAATATTTATGGGACACTCTGTATAAATGAGTGTAAAAAAAATCAAACGTTAAACAGTTATTTATAAAAAAAAATAATTTAATTTGTGAAAGAAGAATCAGTGTCGTACGAAAGTACAAAAAAGTGGGGTTTTAAAAATTATAAAATAATTTTTCAAAACTACCTTGCATCTATTTATGGCATTTGTTTTTTTACACAATATTTGTTAAAAAAATATATAATAAAAAATAGACTATATTTAAGTGTCTAGTCTTTCAAAATGTACTTTATTCTTTAATTTTTTTGACGGATTATAACAACATTCTATCGAAAAACGGCTTTTTTACTGTCTTCTCCGTAACTGCATGTTACTTTTCAATAAAACTTTTAAAAAACACTATTTTTAGGTGGCTTAAAGTAGAATTTTGTTATAAGGCTATGTCTAGTGCAATTTCAAAAAAAAATATACCCTATTTTTTTCATTTTATTATTAAATTTAATTTATTTTGTTAGGATTGTACAGTTTATTATTAATAATATTATTAACGCTTTATCTTTATATAATTTTTTATTATTTTTTTGTGTAAAGTAAGAACAATCTTATGATTTCCTATTAGAAAAGTTTTCAATGAACTATAGTGTTTTTTTTTCAAATCCAAAATATACTAAATTTTCAATCCAATATATTTAAAATAATTCACTTTATATCTTTATATATAACCAACGAACTAATAACTCTTTTCTCTAGAATAGGCATTTCATTCGTAAAAACTGACAAAAACGTAGCCAACATATACATTCGTCTGTCTTACTCGCACAGCTTTGTTCTAACAAAGACAACAATAACAGATACTGGTTATTGTTATTGTTCAGGCCTGAATATACCTACTATTTGTTTACAAACAAACCGAGATGTTGGCGATACTTTATATTAACGGTATGCGTATTCTAGAGAGAAGAGTTATTAGTTTGTTGTATATAACTCATGATTGTGACGTCACTCTCCCAAAAATCTGAAAGTACTAAATTAAAAAAAGTGTTCGTTACATTCTAAGTACAGTGAAAAAAAATATTACTTATTTTGTATTTAAAATTTAGTATATTTTATATAAGTACTCAATTTTTAATAGAATTTCAGACTTTCAGTTTTCGTTTTTTACATACATTTTTTTCTGAACTGTATTTAAAAAAAGATTATATTTTATAATAAAAAAAAAACATCCAAGAAAACTGAAAAATATGCAAACAAAAATTATACAAATACTAAAAATTGGCAAAAATTATGTGACATAATTATCGAATAGCCCCTAACTTATGCATCAGACTGTATTATTTTTGTACATTAGCAAAAATATTTTCAGTAGTTTTGTACAAAGTTATATTTTTTATTTATAAAAAAAACTGTAGATATATCAAAATTTTCTTACGAAAAAAATAAATAAAATGTTATTTAACATAAAATTGTTTCATTTTTCCCTTCTGTTCTAAACTGTATGTCAAAAATACGTCAAAACAGGAACCACTGAGTAGAAAGTGTTAAGGGGGGTTGAGGCACCCCAAATGTTTTCATTTTATATTGTCTCTATTTTTTTTTGGACACTCCGTATACACCCACAAATTCATTATTGAATACATATGATCGAAAATTTCTTAATTTTTTATTTTTAAAAACAATATGGTATTTATTATGAAATTTCGAGGAGAGAAAGTTAATTTATTAAAGATCGAATTTTAAGACAAAAAGATAACATTTTGTGTGGGCATTTACTACATTTTTATATGGAAATATACATTTATGTAAACATTTCTTAAATTCTACATTTATCTAAAAATATAAATATAGTTTAAGGGGTCATCAAAAATTATGCAAAGCGTATTTTAATTTTTTTTCCTTTTTCATCCAATATTTTTTAGCTATTTTTTAAAATTTTTATACCCCCTCCCCATCGACACTCAATTGTCATGTAAGCATGTGACGTAATTGTTGAACGGCCCCTATATCGATACATCCGTTCTAAACTGATGTATCTCAAAACTAGATCACTACAAAAAGTGATGATGCATTCTAAACGGTCTGGTAAATTGATGCTCTATTGAATTGACCTAATAAAACAGTTAAGAGCTATGGTATCGATTTAATTTTGGGAATCATAACAAAATTACACAAAGCTTATTTTATAAATTTCATATTCATTATACTTCAAATATGTAACGCAATATTTAGTAAATTTTGACCCTTTTATCAATAAAAAAATGAGTTTTTTCCTAACAGCGTGACGTCATTTATGGACCGTCCTTCAATTGCCTAACCGGCAACAAAAAGAGCAAAATTAACATAATATAAAGGGTATATTTGAAATAGGGTCCGAAATTTTAAGGTGTGATTCTACATCATAAAATATGCCAAAAAGTTCCTATAAACGTATGTCTAAAAATGCGTCGTAAGGGAGCTAAGTCCCTTTGAAAGTGGCTTAGAAATTCGGTTTTTATTTAATAACTCAGGAACCCTTTGAGATATAGAAACGAGGTTTTGCACGTGAACTAATCTTAATAAGGCGCGTCTTCGTATTTTATCTTTATGTACTTATTTTAACCAGGGACGGAATGCATAGCATTACATATCTTCACGGCTTGTTATTATTTTACATGCAAAACTGTATGTTTCACAAGGATCGGCATTTAGGTAGTAGTCATATTTAAAATTTAAGTGGATCAATATATGCGCATATATTTGTATCATTCAAAAAAATCGGGCTTCCATAAAAAAAGAAAGAAAATCACGCATGCCTTGAGGTTTTATGTACAAACAAAAGTAAGTCGTTTTTAAATATTTAAAGGAAAACTAAATATCTCATCATACAGGGAGTAAAAAATGAAGAAGATGTAAGAAAAAATATTCCAAATAATAGCCAAATTATTCGGGTACTGTATGGTGGCTGGTACTGTAATTTACTATTAACGAGGGATACCACAAATGTACAAATTTTTATGAAAAGTTTCTAGAATGATGTGCCATACTTTGATCTGAAAATTTAACTTATTGCGTTAGTTCCATTTTAATGTACTATCAATTATTATGCCCAAATATTAATTTATAATATTTCTTACAGACTGTAACAAATATGAAATAATACTTGGGTATAATATTTAATAGTAAATTTTAATGGGATTAACACAGATTAAGTGTAACTTATAGCGGCGCTATAGATACAATAGCTAGTTAAGATTTTATGTAATATAACGCCTTTGCAAATGTTGTAAATAAAAATACAAACTTCCTTCTATAGAAAAACTTTTTTTTGTACCATTTGTATACAAGTTATTCAGAAATTAATACAAAATAAATCCCACAAGGTTCCAAATTGGGTCCATTTGAATCTTACTGTTAAAAATTTTTTAACTGGCGACCGCGGTATGAGGTAAGGTGGTATTGGAAGGTTTCGTATGTTTGCATTCCTTGTATTCTTTTCAGGTGAAAATTGGAAAATATCAGTACATTTACTTACTTTTAAGCTTGGATCCTACCTAACAAAAATCAAACTTAGATAGATTTGGATCCGAGATAATTTATATTAATATTAATATTAATAAATCAAGTATAGTAAATCCAAATAATTATAGAGGAAATGCGCCTAATTTCGGATGGTTTCCAAATTTCGGATAGTAGTGTATTTAAGATACTGTCTGCAAAGGTAAACAGAAACCTACTTTTATGTGAAGCCAAAAGTCAAACTTAATCCGTCCTGTAATATGATAACGGTAGAGCTTCTCCCCTTTAAATGGCAGCACAAATCGTTTATATTGCAAATGGCAGTTTTGTGCTCAGTTGCATTATTATGCTTGTTTATTTTATAAATAATCGTTATAAAAGTTCGTGATTCTGTCTTGGGTAAGTTATGATGTTAGTTAAGTTGATCCACTATTCATAATTAAGCAATTTGAAAACGTAAACATTCTACAAATTTCTAATCTAAAAAGCAGAAAGTTGCCTAATTTCGGATAGACCATTTTTGTGCATTTGATTCCCAATTTCGGATATCCGCAAGGTAATTATTATTCAGGATAACCAACCATTAATTATTTTTTTTATAATGATACAACAAACTAAGATAAACAATTTTGAAAAAACGAAAATTACCTAAGATACTAAGATATTCGAAATTGGGAATCTAAAATTATAGTTCCTATAGTATTTCGTAGAAAATCGCTTAATGATTAAATTACGTCTTAAATGTGAAGGAATAACAAGAAACATAAGCAATGGGATCCAGATCTACTCTTGAAAAATTTTTTTCGGATATGTCCGAAATTAGGAGCCCTTTTTCAAATGCACAAAAATGCGCTGATTTTTTTTAACCGTGATTTTTGGAAAAAATAAACTGTAATAAAATTGCTTTTATAATAAATCATGGTTCGCTATAATAAGTTGTATCTGGTTATATAAAAAAAAATATCAAAAAGTAATACCGAGTATTAAATATTGAATACATTGTAAATGGTATCCGAAATTAGGCGACTTTCTATTTAATTTTGACTACACAGTTTTCCTTCATAAAATTTGAAAAATAATTTTCTGGTACCACCTGTACATAAATTACCCAGCAATCTTCCATTGATGCAAAGTGATTGAAATTACACCGTGTGATCAAGAAGCCTTCTCTTGTTTGAAACAAAACAAAAACGCATCACGGCATGTAAACTTAACGGTGAAAGTGGTTGGCGGCGATCGCTACTGTATGCCGCCTTCTAGATTTCGAATAGCGCCCTGGGGCGGCGATCTTCTCTTGTTTGCGTGCGACCGCCAACTTCGATTCTGTACTCTGTGTTTGACGGTTGAACTTTGGCCTAGGCCAGCTCAGTAAAAGAATCTTTGGTCATTTCAGAAAATAAAACTTTTGTAAGTTCCACAAGGTTCCAAATTAGGTCCATTAATTATAAGCTGTAATATATATATATAACTTGGGATGGGATGGGATATATTAAAAGTTGGGCCTTCTTATACAGGGTTATTGTTTTAATGCCCATCAAACTTTATTACTTGAAGAATAAGCTTATGTAAACTTTCATCCTACAAAATCTTTCACTTTTGTTTTTTTTTCAGAAAAAACACTTACTTTGGTTTTTTAAATAGAGTAACCTACATATTTTGACTGATAAAAAAACTGGGGCCAAGTAATTTCAACCAAATCATTTTTAAATATTGTCTTACCCTTAACACCTAAATATCCTAGAACCAAAACTCACCAAAGTGGGACTCTTTTAACGAAATATTCCACTTATAAACGATTTTCTAGCACCAATTTACATACTTAAAACGATGGCATTGTCAATCAACCAACATGGTACATGGTACAATTACCTTTAAGTGAAATCGCCCATATCTTCCAGTTCCCATAACATTATTAAGTAGGCACAGTCTATTACTGCTTAAGTCTACTGTTCGGTACGAACCGCAAGAAAAAATGTTAAATACACGTTGTAAACTGAAAAAAAGAAAAAAAAACACTGTTCAGAAGCAGTTTTGCACGCAAATTGAGTATAATAGGCTATTAATTTTTGTACATATCCTTGAAATAAAGACAAGTAGATTGGAATCGTGACCATTTTTTGTTGTTTTTATTCATAAGAACAAGGTAATCGGAATGGTCCCATTACGAATCCTTGAGGCACTCCCAGAAATAATTGATCTTTCTTTGATTCACCTACGGAGTTTATAATAATTATTCATAACTGATAACACTTTTTAATATTTAAAGTGTAGGGTTTAAATAGATTTTAAATAAAATCGGTCGTTTTTCGTATTATCTTGGTGGTTGTTATGCGGAAATCTACTAACCCACAACCTCAATAATAAAGTATAGCCAATAAAATAAAAATTAATTACTGATGTCATTATAGTAAAAAAAACACACTAAATAGAGTGAATCATTTATTGCACTGTGTTATCGGAATGGTCTTTTTACAGATCCTTGAGGCACTCCCAGAAATAATTCAGGTTTCTTCACTTTACCTTTGGCTTCTTCTAATTATACATAGTTTAATATTTCTGATTCATCTTGCAGCTTCCGAAGCGGATGAATATATATTAATTGCATCACTAATTTAATTATTAGTCATCTTTTAATACATACAAATTAATGAGGTAATACTGTTATAACTCTTCAGTAAATTTGGAAAATATTCTAAATGCAGTTTAAGTTTAACTAAATACATATTAGGAATCCAACTTTTTTGCTAAAATTAATATTATCCTTTTATAGTGGTATGAAGAAATTTAGATATATCTCGGCTAGCAAAAAAAAAACTCTTAGGCTTCTTCGAAAGCTTACAACTTGATAGACTCACAATTTGTTTGGTATATTTAAGAGAGGCTTAGTACCTATGGCTCATTTGTTTTAATGGGAATTAGTTTGAATGTAAATAGGGGGAGTGTCTCAGCTCACTGATGCTGGAGTTGCATCTGTCATAAATTGGTGAGAGGGGCGAATGATAAGGGAAGAGGGGGAAGGGGAGGGATGGGAGAAGGAGGGAAGGGTCTGGATAGACTCACAATAGATCTCATAGGCAATTTTAGGTACCCATAAGCTCATCAGTACTGTATTATTTTGTATACTATTACTAGTAATGACACTGATTCCTTTATTTCCTATAGTCCTTGCATATATGTCTAGATGGCATAAGCCAAATCATCTTATTGGTATCCATGGTTGTTACTTGTCCTACCTCAACATTTACTAATACTATTGTGCATTGCACTGTTGTGTTATATTTTCAAGCTTTTTATGATGAAATATATTCTTTATATCTTATTTGTTTATTATGTTTTAATATTATTAGTAAAATAAAATATTTTAGAAAGTAAGTTGTTAATTAAGTTAACTAGTGGGTGATCAAAATATAAAGAAATTTAATTGCACACATCCTCTAAGAATAAATAATAAAATGTGAAGAAGAAAAGAGATATAGTTTTATTTACGTTAGCTCGCTGGTTTTTTATTACCTAACCTATAAATTAAAATGTAGTAGATTAAAATACATCAGTATAAATCACAGAGCGCCCACATAATTTGACATTTTAGCACATAATAAAATATATCTACACATACAAGAATAATTATTATATACACACATACTTTACTGTGCAACATAAACCTTAATGTCGCTTCATAGAAAAAACGTGACTCACAATATCACCTAGGACGATTTATTCACGGGGTTCCGCATGGATCACATCTTGGACCACTGCAGTGCTTTGTTGTCTTAAATGGTTCGATTTCTATTTTTAATATGGAGATTAACAATTCTCTCTTTTATTTTTTTAAATATTTGAGGTAAAAATAATTGCTATTTATGCAACAAGAATGAATGACACACTGAGCGATAAAAGACACCTTTATATATAAAATTTATGACATCTTACAAAATTCATATATCTAAAATAGTAGCGGTTTGTGAATTTGTTTGTTTATCCAAATTTTAATATTAGATAAATATTTTAATTTAAAAATCCTATATTAATAACACAGGCCAAAAAAAATTCATGTTTTGACAGTTGATTTGGATCTGACAGTTGATTTTGGGTAACTTAGTTATGTTGATTTCGAATACAATACACGTTTTTGTCAGGGTTTTGACCAACCGCACAGTGGATCAGAAAAAAAACAAGGACAAAATTCTGAATTTTTGCATACGACTATTTTTGATACCGCTGATTTTGAATAAAATAACGAAAAATTAGAAAAAAATCCGCGCCATTAGGGTGGTTCAATTTTATTTTTGTATCGATTTTTATAAAAATGTGTCAAATAGCTTCTTTTGTTTATTTTGATGTAGACCAATGTCTATAACTTAAAAATTCTACACTTCATGTTAAAGAATGAGATTTTTGGCATGGCTTATAACTAAAAAAAATTATACGTGGTGGAAACAAAAAAAAATGCTTGTTTGGCAGTCAGTGGGTCTTAACTAAGCTAGAAAATAAAAAAAAACATCCGATAACAAAATCCTTGTTGACCTGTGTAATTAATAATTATTATAATTAACACCTTAATAGTTATATAATTAATACTTTAAATTATTTAGTGGAGTTATGGATAATAAGCAACCATTTGGAAGTATTTGAAAGTACTAAAACCCACATAATAACAAATTGCTTTTGAAAAAAAAATTAATGCCTATTGATTCAAGTTTTCCACCCACGTGGGACTCATTGTTTTCCATGTAATTGGTACGATTAATTCAAAATACATGACTATAAATAGCTACGTGAACTGGAATAGGTGGGACTCTACACTAAACGCTTTGCCACTTACTCGAAAAACAAAATCTTTTTTTCTTCTTCTTCTTCTTCCTCCCTGGTTTTAGCTGCCTGGGTCATTCAACCTTATATCTATTCCTCTTCCTTTAATACAGGATTCGCTCCAACGCAGATTTGTCCTATTTCTAGGTTGTGAATTTTTTACTATACGCCTATGTAGGTTGAACAAAATGTACTTCTTTGGCTTTTAGTCTCTGATTATACTTATTATATTAAGACACGAAACATGTATAATTCGGCCAATTTGCACTATAATGTATGCCTATAAAGTTAAATAATAATCATTACCTTAAATTTAAATTAATCTGGTAGTGACAAAATTTAAAAAACTTTAACAATATTATGTAGGTATCATGATTGATAGAAATGTAGAATGGGACTAATATTATATATTTAAAAATCAGAGTTAAATGTAAATTTATTGCTAGTATGACGTAAATCTATAGGAAGGTATCTATCTTGTGATGAAAAGTGACTAGTGGAAAGAGGTGTCAAAAATAGTGTCGCGCCAAACAAAAATCATCAATGGCCTATATTTACTTACTAAGTTTTTCGAAAAATTGAGATAATCTTTTCCTTATCGTTATATATTTGCTTGAACTCAAACCAGCGATGAGTGATATTCAAAACGGTTGACTGGACAATTCCTGCAGAGCATCAGCATATCAACGGTGGCCCTCAGGCGGTGGCTACGTTTGTACGCGCCACGGTTTGTTGTGAACTGGGCGCATGCTATATTCTCACACCCGCACGGTACTCACTCTCTCTCTAGCCTCGGAGGTAGTTCCTGCTGTACGAGAAAGAACAGATACGATTATTTTTTACGTTATGGTTATGAAATTACTAAATTTTGATATTTTTACGTAGTACTACTTTTATTGTACCACTGGTAATGGTAATACTACCTTTAATTCTCAACTAAATGTAGTGCGAGATGTAGTGTTATCAACTTTAAGCAGTACTACTCCTTTTGAATAATATTCACTATAAGTAGTACTACACTCTGTAAGTACAACTATCCCTATAATGTGGTATTACTCCCTAAAAGTAGAGCTATTGCCTATAAGTAGAAATACTACCTATAATTAGGAGTATTCCTATTTATAAGTAGTATTATCCTCTACAGTCCTAACTAATATTATTTAATTTATTATCTGGTTTATGCTTATGTTAGGTTTTAATATGTAGTGGTACTTCTGTACTGTAACGTTGTAATAATCTGTCAAGTTTTATTTAGAAATAAATGGGCATGTTATCACATCAAATTGACTCTCATTTGAAGATACCACATTTAAGTTAAGCTAGTATAGTAGATACATGTAGTACCTGGTACTATATAAATAAAACGTAGATATAAAAAATAACTCATGAGAAACAATCCCATCTGGTAGTACATAGTACTACTAATACCAAAAAATCTATAATTGATTTTAAGATGATTGATAGCAGTTTAAGATATACAACTATATTTCTTATGAGTACCAACCTTATTAAATAAAGAGTACCATAGTTTAAAATCGTGAGAAAAAAATAAACGAATCTACGCCAATTACGATCAATAAAGTTGTGTAGGTACTAGGGTAGGTCTAAGGAAAAGAGTCCTATCTGCAAATAAAACTAGTCAATCAATCAGAAATGAAAAGACCTGACTCGTTTTTACACCAACACAATTTGCAGATAGTACTGCTTTTCTGTGTCAGGTGGTACTAAAGACCTGACTCGTTTTTACACCAACATAATTTACAGATAGTACTGTTTTTCTGTGTCGGGTGGTACTAATATCGGCAAGATATTGAAGACCGAAGAACTTAGTATTAAATCAATCTGTTATGAATCAGAGTTGGCCTGGGGATATTCAAAACAATCGGGTACGGCCCGGCATTATTATTGAAGAAATTAATAGCTAAGCGATTTCGTGAAGTAGAGGACAAATTTCCTATATTACATTAATTTTGGAATAAACGGATTACAGTTTTAGAAACAAAATTTAGATATTCTGTGCTATTTATCATAAATAATTTATGGTACTGATCTAGTGGTACTATATGCATATCTACTAAATAAATGAATGTATGTTTCTAGTAATTATTCTCTTTACAGAAGAGTACAAATAAGATGGTTTGCAAATTTAAATTAAAATAAAAAAATGCCCTACATCAAAAACATCAAATTTTGGCAAAACATTAAATGCATTAAAATTTTGCTGTTTTCACAAAATTTTGCTTAAGTTGAAAATTATTGAAAATTATATAAGAGTCAAAATCATAATATCTTTAATAATTGTTATTTCAAGGCCTATTAGTGGTAAAGATGGAAAGGTATTAAATACAGAGAACTATGCCCCCTTGAAGCATTAGTTATTAGTTAGTATTGGTATTTATACTAACAAAATGTACCCACTTCTTCCTTACCATCTTATCTTCGCTTAATAACTAACTATTGTTTTTGTCTATCAGATGCTTCTATATACTTCTTCTATTTACAAAACACTCAATCACGATCTCGTAGAATTTTGTTTCCGCATTTTTCATTAATCTCATTTTACACTGGATTCTACTCTTTAACCCGGCCTTAAGCCAATAACGAAGGGCCCCGGGTAGCCCCGAAGCAACCTACGGCACTGTTCTAGTTCCCAGCCCACTGAGATCACGAACTGCTCTTGGTTATTCGAGGCCGATACCAGCCAAATACAGGCCGAACATTTTAACAAAATATATTTTATCCAATACATACAGATAATGAGACAATTACCAGCTTTATTTTAAATAGATAAACTCAATAATAACCCCCGCGTGGCTTTTACTTTATTGAGTGGATAATTATTTATTTTAACCACTCAACTGTCACTTGTCAAATTATTTTCTTGTAAATGTCATTAAAATTTTTAATAAAAATATGAATTTCTAAGCTATTTATTGGATAAAACCTTGTATGGCACTCATGGGTAAACCGATATTGTCCTCTCGAAAATTAACCTGCTTGGCTGACGCCTCGCAGGTTAATTTTCTCATGGGCAATATCTTACTTTACCCACTAGTACCATAAATAACTATTTTCAATGACTGGTTTAGAATATAGGCAAATACAGATACATTTCAAATACAGAATGAATCCATTCTAGCTCTAGATAAATAGAGTTATTGAATGATTTTCCCAAAAAAAAATTTTAACTTATTTCGGCCCAGCCCCCCTAAAACTTTACGTATATTTATAATTATTATTTATTTTAAGTATTAGGTATTGTTAAACCTTTTGGTGTCATAACTTAAGCTGTCGTCTCGTTTACCAATACATAATACATACCAATACATAATATATATATATATATATATATATATTTTTTTTTTAAACGCAAAATCTTGGCGGATAGACGTTTTAAGGGATGACAATAAAACAAATGGGGCCGGTGAACTTACCGGACACACGAATTCTTATTTTTTTTTAAACCAATAAAAAGTGCTTACCTTAAATAGTATTTTTGCAAAAAGAAAATTGCGGATTACTCACAAATTAGCCAGAAATTAATTTTAAAAAAGTGCATTTTCAAGACAAAGTTAGGGATTTTAACCGCATCTCAATTTAAGTTCGTATAATTTTCAGTTAACTAATAAACAGCCTTGTCAGTTTGTACATTTATTTTATTTAAAATAATAGTACAAATTTTAACAAAAAATGTAACGTTAACGTAAAGTAACTTCCTCCATTAAAAAAAAACACCAAACAACACAAAACCAACGTAAACCAACGTTAACGTAAACCAACTTCTCCCATTAAAAAAAATACCAAAAGAGCAAACTACCAAGCCAAACCATTGTTAACGTAAACCAACGCCTGTCATTAAAAAAAAACACCAAACCAGCAAACTACCAAACCAAACCATTGTTAACGTAAACCAACGTCCATTAAATTGTTATAAAAATTCTAACAAAACAAAAAACTGAATTTTCCGCTCCTAATTATATTCAAAACAGTAAGTTTTAGTAATAAAACCAAAAATCAGTGCAAAAATATTGTTAATTTTTCAAACAAGAAATCATTCCGAATAATACAAGAAAACACTTTAAAACAAAATTAAAATCTGACAACGCCGCATCTCTGTACACACGTGACATATGTCAACAATATTATGGCGGTTCATAAAATTAATTAAAATTTACCATTTTTCTCCATGTAAGTTATGTTTTAGTAATAAAACAACGTTTTCCGCATCTAATTTTATTTATAATTGTTAATTTTAGTACCACAGTGAAAAATTAGTGGTAAACTAGTCCTATTTTTTGTGTCCGGTAAGTTCACCGAGACCAAACAAATTTTGTAAGGATGTCTATAGAAAGTTTTTGACAGAATCACAAAAACATTTTTAAATATTTACTGTTTAAAAAGCTGGGAGTTAAAACTATGGACACTAGTTAAAACTATGTTAAATGCGATTTTCTCAAAAACGGGTGATATTTAACTTTTAAAAAAGCAGCTGTTTTATGAAATTTTCATATTAGAGAAAAGATAAAAAGGATTTTTTCTTGGGTGAAATTGATAATACGTATATTTGCGTAAAAGTAAATGAACTTTTGACAAAACTCGGACAATCTTATGTCCTTTAAAAATAACACATTGATTTATGCCTGTTCTATAACTTAGGCCCTTGTGAAGCATCATTTAACATTTGAACTTATGATTCTTAAGCATTTTTTAAGTTATAGTACCTCTATAAGTGTAATTTTGTTAAACATGCTGCTACATCAATAGCGTAGCATGCACAAGGCCCAAAAGGGATCTCCAAAAATAGATAAATAAAGACTTGATGATATTTAAACAACATATGGGAGATAAGGTAATCTCAACATTTATATGTACATTTGCTGAAATGTATTAAAATAAATTATATTAATGTAATTTTTATTTAAATTTCTATAATTATGTGGTATTTATTTGTTTTTTATTATAATATAAATATACTGATAATAAATAAAAATATGCTAATACTACTTTAAAACTTGACACTAACTTTAATCCAATTTATACTTAAAATTGCAATGAGGGAAATACTAACGGGTGACATCATAATATTACAAGATTAATGCCATGGAAATATCGGTATTTCTGAATCAATTTCGGAATATACAGTGCGATTATAAAGTGCCGAACAGTTTGAAAAGAAAATACTCTTCGTTTGAAGCCACACCTCTGTTAGAGTTGTGCGCGACAAGCCCATGTGATTGCTATGTACAACAGCTCGGTGGCCAGTAAAACAGACACAGCTTTCTTGCATTTTACTCATCGCTAATGCCAGTTTTGAATTAAAAAGTGTTCGGCACTTTATAATCGCACGGTATACAGCTTTTTAGCCAGATTTCAATAAAAAAAAATCAGAAAATACTAAAGAGATTTGATTCTTTTATAGAATTATACAATTTTTCCTACGACCTAGTTAGTAGTTAGTGCCTATTCCCCACCCGTTGCCTATGACAACGGTTGGGAAGTGACAATCAGCTGATTTTACATCTGCTGTCAGGAAATTAGTAAACGTCAAACACATAACCTCAAACTAATTTTAACATAATTTTTGCATTTTTTGATGTTTAGATGTAAGGTCGTAGGAAAAAAGTATACAAATCTCGACACAAACAACCTCGTGCACTAGGTTCGATTACTTGGTGCGTAATATACTATTTCACATCCTTGTAAAGTAAATTATACTAATGTTACAGTATTGTTGACTAATCTTGTGTTATTAGATATCATATGACATATGATATCGAATAATACTGTATAGTCTAGCTCCGTTATTGTATTGAATATAGTAACGGTCTTTGAGTGAATTGTATAGGTTTTCATAGAAAACGCTCACATCACAGAACCCTGAGGTGCCCCAACATTTTAAATTTTTAGTTGTGGTATATGTACTTTACTAAGATTGACACTGACATTTTCCGTAATAATTAATTAAGGTTAAAGTACAGTCTATATTATATAGTGCAAGTCCTATAACTGTCTTTAAGCATATATGCTTATAAGCAAAAAGGTTAACAAATTTTATTATAAATGATATTTATACAGTATGTCTTCAGATAGAGTTACAAACAGGAATTTATTTTTTATTTTTGATTTGATCTCAAAAAAAGTCACTCTTTATAACTTGCCCTGCTTGATTTTAAACTCACAAACACTAAGCGCTTTTTGTACAACTCTTACGGTTCATGGGATAATGTTTTTTTCTTCAAAATAGTGTCTTCAAAAATATAAAGAAAAAAAAACATCATCAAGAGTGACTTATTTTAAGATATCAAAAATAAAAAAATCTTCTTTGTAATTCTAACAGTTGGTTTGTGTAATTTGGTGTAATTTTTGCGTGCCAAGCCTCAATGATGGCCTCTCGTAATTCTTCAGCAGTATGACCCAGGAAAGTTAGTTTCTTCCCTCGCTCTGACTCCGGTATGGAAAGGGTTTTCCCGCAGATAATTCATTAATTGCATTCTTCTGCACTACTCATTCTACTTCGAACAGAACCCCGCTTTCTGCTAATCTATCCAGTTTCCTCAAGTTTTTTCTTTGCTCGCATTATAGTGATGTTTGCAACATTTAATTCAGTGGCTATTTCACGTAGGGTAGATACCCCAGTTATAGCCACCTTAAGAAAAATTCTGTTTTTATTTCTTTTTATTATGTTCCATTATAATGTTAAGGTTGCAAGTTTTGGTTTTTCTGAAACTTACAATATATCTCTACTTTAAAATAAATGTTTAAACAATATAACTTCAGCTGATATGTTATAAAATTAAAAACAAACAAAATAATACTAATTCTCTAGTTTTAGCCACCCAAGCACCGGTTTTAGCCATAAAAATTCACCAGTTATAGCCACCATTAAAAGAAACTAAAAAGATGTTAAAAATAAATTATTTATATTTTTGTAACAGTTTTAGAACATTTAATATTTATAGTTTTTTTAAAATATATACTTCTTAATCAATATTTAAAATGATTTCGTTTTTTATTACATTTTTTCTTACATACATCTTTTCTTGTATAATTATCCGATAATTATAAATATTTATTAATTTTATTTATTTTTTATTTATTTGTTAAGAATCTTTTTGGGATCTGAACCAGCTGGTAGTTTATACCATATTCGACACTATAAGTTTTACAAAAATATTTATATGTATATGACAATTTCACATTGTGACATGTTTAGTTTTCAGCTTCAGTCTTGAATCATTTGAGTCATTTTGATGGCCAGCTCTCGACTATTTTGTAATACTCCTCCTTTTTTAATTTAAATGTATTATTGGCTAATATTTAAAGGTGGTTTTCGCTAAAATATTTATTATTTGTACAGTAATTTTGACATATTGATATTTTTTGACATTGGCTATAATAGGTACTACTTAGGTTCCAGTTTTAGCCAATTCTGTGGCTATAGCTAGAAAGAGAAGCATATTAGTGTCCCAGTTATCGCCATGCAAATTTAAGAATAAATTCTGCAAAATATGTATTAAAATATTAATAAAGTAACTGTTTAATGACTTACCTTTAACTTGATATAAATGTTTTACGAATTTAATTTTACCTGAATTAGATATTTAAAATTATTTTTCTGGCGGTTTCTTAAGAAAAGTCATAAGAAATTACATTTTTTTCAAAATCAAAATTTTGAATAGGCGCTGTATTCGTTTCGCTACAGTTAAAACTTATTTAACATATTTGTTGTCCCAACTTTTATCATTCAAATCGGATTTAAACGATAATTTTGATCTAAAGTCTTCTATTTCTTAGCTATACCCAAAAAACTACTCTGACTGGCTAAAACCGGTGCAGTGGCTAAAACCGGTGATCCTACCCTACACTTATCCCGTCATTTATTCTTGCTGTTATAATACATTTTTGATAATTTGTAAGCTGCGGCATAACTAATGTGAATTATTTTGACAAGTAATGTCATAATAATATTTGAAAAATAAATGTCAAAGAGACCTTGATAAAGTTCAATATAATCTGTAACATTTTTAGGTGTAAGCTTTTATTATGAAAACGATGGTACTTTTTTGTAGCTACACATTTTAATTTTTAAATAATGTGATAATTTATTTGTAAAACAACAATGAATTAATTTCTTATGTAAACCCATTCGATTTATGAATAAAGGAAGAGCAGAGGAAGAAAGCATCTTCAATAGGAAGGAAGGTTTAATCGATTTTGGTGGAAAGCATAGGCGTGCTTGTGGCGTGGGCGGCTAAAACAATGCACAAGTAAAAAGAGGATTGCCAGTCACGACATCTCCTGGACAAATGTCAATAATTTTATTGTCGTTCACTGATTTATTAGCTCTACCTTACTGTGAATATATTATACACTGTTTTGTATACAGAGTGTTTTAAAATGTACAATCCTACTTTCTAATATGGACTCCTGATTAAAAAGAAAACATGGGAAAACATTGGTATTAAGAAAAAGTTTAATAGTGTAAAATCAGGTGGCCTGGCTGGCCAGTCTATAGGATCACACTTTCTATTTCGCCTACAAATATCATATAACGTTTAGTTTGCTATGCAACGAAGGTAGACTATACTTTTAGAAATTTTGGAAAAATAAGAAGAAATATCATGCCAAAATTAGCATATTTTTTTATAATATTTACTGTAAAAGCTTCTTATTAAAATACTTTTCATTTAATTTACCGCATAGGAAGAATTTTAAATCTATATATTTTTTTTCATCAAAAGAGCTTTTAAATTCCGAATTTTTATTTTGGAAACAAACCATGATTTTTACAATGTCACAAAGAGATTACAACACAACCTTACATTTACACCGTATAATAATAGGATTATATAAAACCCCATTAAAGTGACAAAAGAGCTTGTCTTTAACCTAACTTTTAGCTTGCCTTAAGCGGGCCCATAACCTATAATTATGACTACTTTAAAGAATTTCCTTTTGTCAACTTTACAAAAGAACGGCGCATCAGCGTTTATGCTATTAGTTTCGAAATCAAAGGGCGTCACGAGAAGAAAAAAAAAGAAGTTTGACACATTTCAAAATTTCGGTAGCCAAGAAAAATCTATATAGTAATTTTCGAGACTTAAAAGGCCGTTTTCTGATTTAAGTTGATGGATGTAATCCAAAAGGGGATAAAGATGAACAAAAGACATTTCGACTGGGGGGTGTTATGTATAGAATGTATAATATCTATACATCATTTTAAAGCACATTTAATTCTCTTATCTCTCTACAAAATATATTATTTAAGCATTTGATTTTTTTGCTAAATAAATATTTTTTTAGTTTTGATATTTATATCATTTAAGTTAGTTTAAAAGTATAATTTACATTTTTTTTATTTTCATTAAACATTTAAAAAAAAAAATTTACGAAAATTTCCATTTTCAATACTATTTTAAGCCCCACCAAAAAAAAAAGAATGTAAAAAAATAAAATATAAGTTTAAATAAAGAACTTTAGGGGCCTAAGAATAATGTTAAACATATCAAAATATAGTTTTGTGTTGTTCTATTTAAGCGGTCCGAATTCAATGGATTTATGACAATAATTTTAAGAGAAAAAGTAGAATGAAATACATCCGAACCTCGACTTTAGATCCGTATCTATCCAAATTTAAAGTTGACATCTCAACTTTTTCGCGAGTAAAGAGGAGGGGATGCATTTTCGATCGCACTGTATAGAATAATTAGGGCGAATTTTGAATAAAGAAAAGTTTTTTGGATAAGCAACATTTTTTTGGGGTGGCTATGCGCGGCTTTAGGATATAATTTCTTACAATTAATATCTCTAAAATATCCTTTTTTACCTAACCACCAAAATTTTAATACCAGGTAGTTTTATGATTTAAAGACCATGTTGTGGTTTTATGTCATTGTCAAGTTGTCACTAAAATTTTGAAGTCGGACTATTAATATTTTTTGCGGATATCTTTGATCTATATTTTGGGTTTCGGTACTGCTTTCTGGTACTGCTCTTCGCCGCTAATTATAGGTTTTATGTATAATAATGAGATTAAACTATGTTTTGGGTGGACTTTATTGTTATATTTCTAAAGAATCGATTTCTTTTGACACTGGCACACTAAAAAAAAGTATATTTGTGGATAAAATTCATCATAGTAATTTTTTTTTCGGTGAAATAATGTAGGAGTACTATTAGTTAGGCTATGTATAATTGTGTGAACAAAAAAAGGCACTAGCCCTGTATTCTAATTTTGATACTAAAATAAATACCCATCAATTAATTTTTAAGGTATAAAATCAGTAATAGATCATTTATAAAGATAATAAATAATATAGGCCCTAATTCAGTTCCTTGGGGCGTACCACAAGTAATATACGCTTGTGCGCACAAATAGCTTTGGTTTTAATACCTTTAAGTGTTAGTAAATACAGTCGAAGAAAACTACAGTCACATTTCTACTACAATGTTAGGTAAATCTTTGGAAAAAATTAATAAATATAATGTACTACGAGGAGTATACTATTAGAAACAACGCGATTACATAACTTTTCGGTATGTTTAAATTTAGAATATGCACATGTAAAATATTTTGAAGAGGTTAAAAAACGAAAGGAAGACATTCTAACATTTCTATAATTCGTTAGTTGACCTTTGCTTTAACTTGAAAATCCACCTACGCTGTTATGTTTTCACCCATAGGATGGTATTGCTATGCAAAAAGGAACCACCTACCAATTTAAAAAAATAAATAAAACATATAGGGTGATTTAAAAATGTGGTAGGTATATAAAAAAATATGAAAAAATATTAGAGAAATATAGGATCGAATAAGACTCTTAATAAAGCTAGAACCAAAGACTAATAATAATAATAATAATAATAATAATAATAATAATAATAATAATAATAATAATAATAATAATTTCTAATCTTAGCTAGAACTCTCTAAAGGAACTCAGGAACTAGGTACTTTTGCTACAGAGAAAAAAATCTATAATTCTTCATTTAAAGTAATTATAATGAGTCTGTTAAATGTGTACACATTTCATGAAAAATTACATATAAATTTAAATTTATGGTTAGGTTCCTTATTGCATACTTCTGTAAAAACAAAGAATCGATTAAGTGAATGAAGAAAATTAGCATAATATGTCTTCCTTATATCCAAATTTAAATTTAAAACAAAAAAGTCCTATATACAGGGTTATCTAAGTTATAAGTTAATCAAGTTCGAGAAATTAGCGAAACCTAGCGAGGAATTGAACTTTTTCTCAAAAAGAAAATAAAAAAAATTGTTGAAATTTTTTAAGTTTTTTTTTAATAATTGGAAAAATGCAATATACCCACTTATTGTGAATAGTATATAATAAATTGCGTAGGATTACATATGTTCACGCCTTGTGTTACTCTTCGCAGCTCGTTTAGCATTTATTTTTTTTAATAAGAAACGAAGCGCTCGGTAGATTTTTTTAAATTTCGCTGAAAATCATATAAATGGACGGTACTATCGAATGGTAAAGGAATTTCGGGGTTTGGACAAAAACAAAAAATACCCCCAAAAAAGCACCGTGGTCCGTATAGCTGTGAGTTTTACTAAAAAAAGTCTGTGAAACTAGAACCTTGAAATTTGGCACGATGATGTATTACTGATGAAAATTAATAATCAGTTATTATTTTTTGGTAATTAATCAAATAAAGTAACTATTTTAATTAATTTTGCTTTTTATGTATTTTAAAATCTGGCGAAGGCGACCATACCTTTAAAACACTAAACAGTTTAAAAAATATTAAATATAGGTAGTATGTACGATTGTTTTACTTAAAGTTACAATATATTGGTCTCTGAAAATATTAAAACTTGAGAAACCATAGAGAAGAAAAGAGGAATAAAAGTCCAGCCTGCGTTAGATTATTTTGTGACAGAACGGGGCAGCGAAATGACGTAACGCAATATATCTGAAATTGCGCAGAACGCATCTCTGTCAGCTGTGAAATACTGTCAGTCGTAAAACAATTCATCAGCCAGTATTCATTTGTCTTATCTCCAAAAATCCCCCAGTAAAAATCTTAAAATGACCAAAAATAGAGATATGGCAAACCAATACTGGGGTGACGAATTATTAGTAGTTTGTTTATACTGTCAGTACTGTCAGATCGTCGTTTGTTTCTGTTCATTTTTCGACTTCTACTGTGTTTTAATTGTTTTTTTTTTGCTGCATTTGTTTATAACTTTAAACATGACCTGGATTGTTGCTTTATGAAGAGCAAAGGGTCAACCCCTGATGTTCTTAAAGTAGGTGTACAAAATCCCGAAACTCAAACACACCTCGAAAAGTTCTTATAAAATAATTAAAAAAAAAAACTATTTTGACGTTTCTTCGTAGATATTTATTGTTTTTTGTTCAATTTTTTACAATTTTTATTTGACAGACAAAACTAATGTTAAAAATACTCGTCAAAAACAACAATAGTAGTGCGCATGTGCAAGTTTATCTCAGATGCGCTAGGCACATTTATCACAGTATTCCGCAACGGCTTTGGAAGTCTTTCCTTGTCTATGATGAAAAACATTTTACTATAAAATCAGCTATGTTCTAGAACAAGTTTCATTGTGTTTATGATTAATTTTTTTATGTATATTGTAATGATTAAGTGATTCTATTATTAAACAACAGTAAATTATACTTATATTACTTGTAATAATACATAACTAACCATAAATCTCTGCGACAGTTATTTTGCATCTAAACACAAGTCTTATATATAATATAGTTATATTAGGAAATATAGTGCGAAATTAATTTTATATAAATAACAGAACAAAACTTATTATTTCCATAAAATATAAATTAAAACACTACACTCAGAAAAATTTCAAACTACATTCTGTTAATATATTACTAACTGGCACCTGGCCGGAATGCAAGGTCGCCTATAGAACGCACCCAATATTTTACATTTTCTGTTCCCCTTGCCTCAGCTCTCAGGTGCCAGTTAGTAAATTTTAACAGTAACTGTAATGAGTTTTGTTACAGTAATACTAAACGATTTCTTATATTATTATTTTTCGTATTTATATATATATATATATATATATATATATATATATATATATATATTTTTTTTTATTTATTTCAACACACATATTAACAAATTTCAAGAGTTCAAAATGCTTATCTATTGCTACAATGTAGCAGTGCTACATACTGTTAAAAATTTTCTTTATATTGTACAACTTTACTGTAGTGGTAATTATTATAATAATAATTAATTAATATTAATTTAGGTTTATGTTTTAGTTAGGCATATTTAGGTTATATACGCCACACTAAATTTTACTACCCGGACAACATTTGCTATTTCACGTGGAAGTCATTATGACATCATTAGATGATTTTCTCTGAGTTCATGATCGCATACAGATGACTCCTCATTGTGAAGTCATTACGAGATCATGTCATGAAGATCTAGCAGCGGTCTACGGAATGCGCATGCGCAAACTTTAAATTAACCGCGAAATTTAAATTAACCGCGAAATTTAAAATTAAAAAAAAAGAAACACACACACCTTTTTGCTCATATCTTGAAAACGCGAAGAGATACCAAAAAAATAACGAAAAAATCAACCCCCTAGGACACAAGCCCATTTTCAAAAACTTGAGAACACCGGGATGTTCCCGTTGGGAACTTCCCAGTGGGAATGTAGTATTACCTTATAAAAAGACAGCTGCTTTTTAATACTAGTATTCCTTTATTCGTTTAAAAAGTTTAGTTAGTGGTAGAAAATAACATGTGGCGCCACCTATAGCATAACGCTGTCAAGTGCACTGAAATTGAAACATTACAGGAGCCTGTACTATTCGGCAATCGTTCTCAATCGGGTCCCGGGCAACATTTGCTATTTCACGTGGAAATCATTATGACATCATTTAATGATTTAACGTTAAATGTATACACCTCATGACAAACTCATAACAAACTCACAACATGATCACAAAATCATGAGATGTGCTCATCATGATGTTCGTATGAGTACAAAACGTGGAAATCATAACATGATGCTCTCATGAGGCTTATTTTCGTGCTAGTTATTTCGATTCCAAAAATAGAAACACTTTTCCCTTTTATTTTCGAGATATCGCAACAAAGTCATTAATAACCAAAGGTAGGTAGTACTCGAGGTACTACTCGTGTGAAAATAAAATGATGACCTATAAGGTAGTACCATTCCTAATAATCATTACGCAAAAGGTTATTTAATAATGTGGGTATTTGTATAAAGAGGTTAAATATAAAATATAGCAAGTAGCATTTGAAAATTAGAATTTATATTATATTTGCAATCTGTTTAACATTTAACAAAAGCAAAAGTTAGTTGCAGATACCTGTGTACTTATGTCACAAATATAGTTTTTAGTCGGTCATAATCCAAAATATATTCATTTTGAACTAATTTTTTTAGAGGAAGGTGTCAATTTTATGCGCATGTACCGAAAGTAAAACAAAACTTCTCCGTCCGCAAAAAAACCGCTTTTGGTTCATTAATTGTAGGCATTTAATCTGCAATTCACATTTTGTATAATGCCAATAACTTGACAGATAATATCCTATCTATGATAAAAAGAAAACGTCAAAAATAATTAGAAATTATGTTCATTCTTAATTTTACCGAAATATTTTTATCGTGAACATCTAAAAAACATTGTGTCCGCAATGGTCAAAACATTTTTTTTTGCTGGACTCACCTTTTTTACGAGTCTCAGCAACCCGGCTCATCCTGGAAAATTGTTCAGGAATATTACACATGTAACTGACAACCAAGGCTTTCATCTGGCGTGAGTGTACACATGTATTAATAATGATTTATCTATCATTTGTGCGTGCAACTTGATATTTATTTATAAATACGGATTAATATATCACATTTTAAGCTCAAAGCTATTTCCCAGGCAAGTAGTACTTAGTACTACCATAAAAACGATTATTTATGGTTTTTCTAACAATAGTTACATACATTCTTGGCGATTTTTTCCTCCTGATTCCATATTTGACCTCAGCATAATTCTAGAAACTGTGGTTTTTGCACAATAAGCAAATATGTTTTTTTTTACAAATGTGAAAAATGTATTTCTAGTTTACATAATATATATTATGG